>JANHGN010022763.1:9729-39365 GCA_024605025.1 Megaceryle maxima | reverse complement strand
CTCTCTTTCTCTCTCTTTCTCTCTCTCTCTTTCTCTCTCTTTCTCTCTCTTTCTCTCTCTTTCTCTCTCTTTCTCTCCTTTCTTTCTCTCTTTTTTCTTTTCTTTCTTTCTCTTGTTTTTCCTTCTGGGTTTTGGGTTTTTTGTTTTTTTGTTTTTTTTTTTTTTTTTTTTTTTTTTTTTTTTTTTTTTTGTTATTGCTGCATTAATACTGTTTTGAAGTCAAAAGAGCCTTGATCTCAATTATCCATTCCTGTGACTGAACGAAGCACTGGTAAACCTCTGTTATATTTATTTCCACGTCCTGCAGCACTTTAAAAGTCTGGTACTTTAGAGCAACAGCATAACACTCTGAACCTTAAAGTAGCAGTTATTTATTGTCATGTACTTTAATAGCAAGATTGTCTCTTTCATTGTCCTCTATTCTTTCATCCTTTCTAAGAAATTTTTGGCAGACACATTCCAGTTTTGCTCTCAGAAAAGAAATTGTCCAAAACTGATGGGGAAACCCATGTGAACACAGTCCAATGAATTAAATTCAAATATTTATGTGGTTTTTGTATTAGAAGAAGAGAATACAGCTTGATTTTTCAAAAATCTGTGGTGCATAATCTTCAGAAACCAGTTTGTTGTGTCAGGTCACACAGTACAATCACATCTCATCTTCTGATAAAGTCACAGATTAATCTCCTTTAACAACAGCTGTCTAAAGGTTAGGCATCTGGCCTCAGCTCATCATCTGGGTTCTCCCAGTAGTCTCTGATGAAAGACAGACTTCCCCTTTATCCCTCATATGCATCTGTTCTTGGAGAAGATTAATTGTCTTTTGTAGGTGCCTGCCTCTCCATAAACCACAGAGTACTGACATGACTGGCTTAGACTCAATGCCTACCACTTAGATGGCTGAAATGAGGCGAGATGTATGTCACTACCACACATAGGACATAATTTTCTGCTTTTGTTCTTTCAACCTTTTGTAAGCAATGTCAAGAATTTTTATTCTTCTCTGAGTGCTCATTGAAAACACAGATAACTGTTTGTCTTGCGGGCACGTTATTCACCTCAGTTGGACAATCCTTATCCAAGCACATCAAACCAAGTTTGGGAAACTCTGCCTATCATTAAGTGCAGCACCTTCAGGTTTGTTTGGCCTCAGAGTCTTGTCAAATCAGAGACTGCAAAACAGAAAAAACATTATAATCCTATGCATAATGAAAAGCAGCAATAAAAAAAACCTCCAGTAAACCCCCAAAAGAAAAGATTTTTTTAAGCTGAGTGAGAATTTTGAGATAATCCGGTGAAAAAGGTCCTACTGTATTCTGTCAACTCATATCTTTCTGTTTTCCTCTTTGATAAAGGAAGCATGGATATTTACATATCCCATTGTCCAGGAATATGTCATTCAAATATATATGGCAGCACTCTCTCAGAGACAGACTCAAGCAAGCCCCCTTCTCCAGCTAAAGGAGAATTTGATTGATTTATTTATTGGGGCTTTTTTAGTAAGAACTGCCTTGTGGGTCTGAAGAGGTGAAGAAAGAATTCAAAATCCTCCACATTTTCTTCCATTAGCACCTGGAGTTTTCTGCATGCCTGGTAAGTAAGGTAAATTTAAAAATTGATAATCTATTTCATCAGTATGGATGAGATCCTCAGCAGATGTAAATGGATGTCATTTTTCTGTGAGCTTGTATATTATTTCTTCAGTCTGTTGGTTTACTAGTTTAATGATCTTCTGTAGTTTAGATTTCAGTGATAAATATAAATATATATTTTAAAGTTATAGTCTGATGATCTGTACAAATTGAGGGGTGGGTTCTTGTTTGTTGGTTTGGTTTTTTTTTTTTTTTTTCTTTTTCTGGCAGAGTGACAAGTATTGATTCTGATTGGCTTTTGTGTTTGATTTTCATATTTCAACAGCACTAATAGGTGTTCTGCACTTTTAATGAGCCAGTCACATATTTATTTTAGATACTTAACTTCTGGCATCCAGCTTTGAATGTTTTGTTCAAGGATCAAAGCCACTCAATTTGACAGATCTAGCTAAGATCTGGGGTTTTTTTACTGGAAGTTTTATGCCATTACACATATTGTGTGCAATACATATCAAAGCTATGTTGGTGGCACAGATGAAAACATATTCTTATAAAGAAAACTGAGCAGAATGAGACTTTGGCTGCTGATGATGGAGAAGGAGATCTGTGAGACTGAGTTCTAGGTTCAATCCCAATCTGGTATCTCTTTCTGATGCTCCTCTAACCTGTCTTCCAGAGGGAAGAGATGTTTCCTGTCTCCTCTTGATCTCCCTTTCTACTTCCAGCACATATATCATCACAATTATGTAAGGTCATGAATATGATGTCATGCAGTTATAGGCTTAGCTGCCCAGATTCTCTCCCTGTACTTGTGTCATTGAAGATCTTGGAGCAGTGTCATCATTGCAAAAGTAGTATGGAAGTACAGGGCTTGCCTGATGAGAATGAACCACAAGGCCACTTGAGACAGAAGATGTTGAAGAGGATGATAAATAGGAATGGCTCTAGGAGAAACAGAAAACAGGAGAAGGAGCATGGTGTTAGCTACTGACTGCTGCTGCCTCTGAAGAAAGTAAGTTCCTAGAAGATCAGGGCATTAGAGAAAATGGGGGAGGGAAAACATTGGTGAGTAAAGTAATACAGAAGAGAGAGAACATTATGGGATAACTTCAGAAGGGAGAGGAGGAAAAATGACAGATTCTTGCTTGGCAGTAAGCAGAATTTCAGTCAAAATTCTCCCTTTGTTAGACACCAGAAATTTTAATGGGAAAAAAGACAACCAGTTTTCATTGTTTCAATTGCTCACATCATTCCTGATTTAAGGA
The DNA here is from genome assembly GCA_024605025.1 of Megaceryle maxima. Classification (NCBI taxonomy): domain Eukaryota; kingdom Metazoa; phylum Chordata; class Aves; order Coraciiformes; family Cerylidae; genus Megaceryle; species Megaceryle maxima. Next base: position 36,508 of record JANHGN010022763.1, on the reverse strand, counting down.
TCACCTTTTTCATATAGCAGAATATACACTCTGCTCAGTGGAAGCCAGTAAGGTAGTAGAAAGCTGTAGTTAAAGCTCCTTACTAAACTAAAATGGAGAAAGCTTTGATCACAGTGTCTGTTGGTATTGTTTTCTGAACATTCACCTTCTCTGCCCATGAAGTTCAAACATAATGATATAATTCTGTGCCTGACATAATAAAACCTTGCTGGAAGGCAGATATCAGCTCAAACAAATCTCTGCATTAATATGGTTAGTCCACTTTTGCTCCAGGGCTGCCTCTGTCAGCTCAAAGAACAGGTAGATCCAGATCACAGCAAATTACATCCATCTCTGTATACACACTACTGAGTTTTTCACATAAGCTTCTTATCTGTACTTCACATCTGCACTACAATAAAATTTATTACTATGTAAATATGTTTTCTTATTGATGGATCCTTTACAGCTGGAGTCTGTAGGATGAACCCTAATAGAAGTTCCCTCTTTAATGACATCTTCATAATAACTCATCCTTTCTGGTGGATCCAAGCCACTACTAAAGTCTTTCATTTGGTGAAAAAAAAATGTAGTCTCCTCCTTTAGTCAGCTGCCTATTGACTCAGAACATGAAGAAACAAAATACCTCTGAGAAGTTCAAATCTCTGTCAAATTAGGTGCAATCTGAAAAATACATTCAAAATGTATTGTGGGGAAGTAAATGAGGATTAAAAAAAAAAAAGTGTAGATAAATATAAATGATCCCATAAACTCACTTTTCCTGAGAAACTAAAAGCTAAACCTACAGTTTGTTTCTAGCTCAAGCTTCCTTCTCTTTAGCCCAGGGATCTTCACTATAGTTAAGAGAATAACCTTCTGACCTCAGGCCACCTCCCTAACTAACAACTGTCCTGTACAGCTAATCCTTCAATTTCATGAGCAGACCAAAATAAAGCCATAATTATGCTATTTGTATTTCTCTATTCTACAATTTTAGTCTGTCCCTAAAAGACATTCACCAGATGTTTGACAACGAAGCAATGTGTTCATGGAGAAAATAGTTTTCCGAAAGGTGAAAAGGAGAGAGAATCCACGTTTCTAAAGTGAAAAATTTCACCTACAGAATGGTATATTACTTAAAATATCCCTGTATTTCCCATGATTAATAGTTTTTGTCTTCTATTACATTTGCTTTTATAATCAATGTTATGATTACAGTGTAGTACTAGAAGCTTAGTAAACACAAGAGAAAACAGAGATCTTACTGCCTTGGCACACAAATGGCTACAAAGATTATTTCCCTGCACATCCCAGAGAAAGAGAGTAGCATAATCCAAGTATTATATTCCATGTGACCCACTAGGCAATAATATCTTCCAATACTATGTTCAAAACAGGAGAGCAAAAAGCAAGTCATAAGATCTCTTCATGTTTTCCAATAACGAATCCTTGTTTTTTGTAGCTGGACAAAACTGCTAAAATCTGCACAGAAAATCTCCACTCAAGAGTTAAGGACTGCATGCTAGACATCTTCCCAAGAAAACCTGTTCATCTGCAGCCCACAGTATGGCATTGTATGCATCAACCAGCCTGGATGTGATGACAGTACCAATATCATCTTATCTAAGTGTCTCTGCTGCTCAGCAGGGCTTAGGTCAGTAACACTAAGCTGACACGTCTTCTGCATCCATTTTTGGACCCAGCTCTAGGGACTTTGGCATCATTCCGTTTCAGAAGAATACATCCTATCCTTCCAAACTAAGTGAAATGGCCTCAGAAGTGGGAAACATATGTTGCATGTTTTGAACACAAGTGCTGGGGTCCTCACAGAAAAGACTAAATTATTTTGTGTGAACACAAACAGGTTTTGCATGGTCTGAGCTACTGAAGACTGCCACTTTCTGACAAACTCTATGTGGGTCACATCAAAGCTGTCCTTTGTACCTTAGCATGTAATTAATATAAGCAAAATTCTTTGAAACAAATTGGTATTTTGGGGGCCCTGATATGTTGTTCATTGCAAATCTGAAAGCTTCACACATTTAGCTCAGTGGGATGGTAATAAGTTGTTAAATTGCCTATGGCACACCATGGGTGTAAATGCTATGTACCAGTATTTTACAGATAGAAATGTCACTGAAATTTCATCTGTGAGGTGAAGCAGTTTTCTCCCAACATCATAAACAACTTTTATACCCTAGAGAAGAAAGGAGATGTTATGTTATTATGGAATAGCCATGGGAGGAGGGGGAGAAAGCATGATAGGGAAAAAGTAAGGTTAAGGGACACAGAACCAACCAAGAGGAATGCTAACATCAATTTTATTGTGATCTGCTATGAAAACCTTCTGTCTTTTGTCATTCCTCCCTTGCTTTGAGGAGTAACCCCCTATATTTCATTGCTTTTGCAGAAAAATCTGTTCCCTAAGGACTTGTTCTTGTAGCACACTAGCAGGTTATCTCTGAGGTAGCCAGAAAGTACAGAAATGAAGAAGTTTGCCTAGTAATTATAACTTATAACTATGATTATAATAACAATAATATGTTTGTGGTCATTTTCATTTTGTATTTCTCTCTGTGTGCCAGAAAGTGGAAATGTAAAATGTCCTTGCTCAAGATAATAATGTTTCTATCTTTGTCCCATTAATGTCAATGGAGATTTAGTTTGGCTTCTCTGAGAACAAAAGCATAAAACTGTGCATTTTCTTAAATGTCTCTAAATGTTCCTTAATGCATTTTTAATTTATGGAAAAGGATGAAAGCTACAGAAAGGAAAACTCCAGATTCAGTTATTTCTTATCCTGTCCCTCTAGAGTCATGTATTTCCAATGTTTTGTCTAGCTAAAAAAAATCCCAACACATTTCTAGTTTCAAGCCAGTTTCCAGCAGAAGACCAAAATAAGCAATATAGATGGTAGAACACAGGAGCAATTGTAGACTGAGCAGAAGAGTAGAGAAAACGCCTAAACAACAGAGGTGAAGGAAATGCCTAAGATAGTCTCCTATTTCAGTTTTCAGAGGATTTTCCGAGCTTCCCCACAGTGTTAGTCGGCACCCCATCATTTCCCTCCTATATATGGTAACAGTGAGTGGGTTAACCCTGAAAAACATGTCAAATGCTTTCACTCCTATGTGGTCTGCCCAGCCTTACAGGAACATAGGCAGCATCCACACATCTTGCATGTGGGAGGATTGTTTTAGCAAATATGTAGAAAGGGCAAACAACTCACTCTTTTTAGCAGTTTCCCCACTGTTTTTCATCTTCAGGGGAACAAAACCTTCTCAAAGTAAGGGTTGCTATTCCTTTCACAGAGGGACTTCACTTATTATCTGGACCAGCAAGCTGGTTAGAAGAATGCCAGAGCCTTAATATGTTTGTTAGGTTTGATCCAATTACATTGTACTTTGGTTGGCTTTGGCACTGCTGTCAGAGCTATGGCATATTATTATTATTAATTTATTTATTTTCATTTATTTCAAAGACAGCAGTTGTTAAGATGAACTGGAGTTCACAGCAACTACTGCAATCATGTTGTTTTTCCCTTCAGTGGTGCAGTTTCATTAAGAAAGCAATTTCCATTTTCTTAGGGGACTTAAACAAAAAGACAGCCACAGGGCTGGGGATGAAAACACTGCCCTTCCCTCTTGCCTGTGTGAGACTCATTGCCAGAAACCTGAGGAAGTACTTTGGACTTTATTTTCTTGCAAGTAAAATGATGTTATTTGACTCCCACAGGTGGTGCAGGCTGGAGTTTCCCATACCTGGAAACCTCTGAGGAAAGAGAGGCTAGGGTCTTCCCTGAAACACAGGACTGCAAACCACTCTGCTATTGAAAGGGATTGGGCAATCTCAAGCTTATCTTGCGGGAAACTCACTGGCAGTGTGACAGTCTGGAGGGCTTACTGGTACAAAGCACATGCTCAGGGCTCTGTGCAGAGCAATAACTACCACCCATCCAGCAGAGCACTTGACATCATACAAGAGAAAAGGAAATACCTAATAATAAACAAATCAGTAGCTCTAGACAAAGGATAGGAGCAGGAAGAAGAGCAAAAAGAAATGGAATAGAGCATCTATTTACACAGGAGCAAGAACTACAACTCAGGTTTATTCACTTTCAGTCCTGTGTCTTCTATCACATGGTCTTGATAAATTCAGATAGTTACTAGTGTTAAATGGAGGTTAGATGTCTTCAAGGGCTAGATAACTTATAAACTGCTCAACAATAACTAGAAAAATTGTTACCCTTTTTTTTCTGGAGAAGTTAGCTGAAAAGCGAGAGGTCTGTTGTCCCACATAGGAGAAATGTATGGATGTGGAAATTTCTGGATGAAAAAGATTGTATCACAGAACGCAGAGATAATACTACAAGAGTATTTTTGCTTATAACTCAAAATATCCCTTTCAATAACCAGTAGATCCCAAACTCTCAGCTTCTAAAAAATCATGCACAGTATTTTTATACCTTCCTTGCTGCATTTTCTTTCAATTTCTAAATATTTTTTAATTGCCTTTTTAATTTTAGAATCATTCTTAACAAAGAAGACATGAAAATCCTTCTAGTCATTTGTGTTTGGGTATTTTTGGATGGAGACTAATATTTTCTCATTTTCCTAATTTCAAAAGACTATCTGCTCCTTGTAATCACTTGTAGAGATAGCTAGCATGTCAGGCCAGCTTGTAACACTGTACATTAGTTTGTCAGGGATCAAACTTTTAACTTTTTCAATTAATTTTGCACATGTATAGTGAATAAAGAGCTATTTCTATTTGAAAAGCTTCTACAGAAAATTTCACATAGCAAGGCCTGTATCATACTTTGTTCACACATGCAACACCTCTACAAACTTCAGAGCTATATATTGTTGTAACCCACATGCAACTTTCACACGCTGCTTCTGAAGATAGATGTAAAACATATGTACTCTTAAATGTTATGTTATACTGTACTGAGAATCAGGCTATATATGTTTGACCAATTAGTGATGCTTTAGTCAGCTGTGCTTACTTAACATGTCATTAAATGGCCAACAACAACCACATAAGTGCAGACTGTTGGGTTTTGATTATACTTCTTTTTTGTCAAATAAAGTTTTGCTGGACCTTTGATGTATCCCTAATTTAATGATGGTTTCCATATTTGCACCAGCAAGCAAAGCAATTCTCAAACTTCAACTCAGTTCCATAAGGGTACCATATCTTGCATCTTAGGTCACCTACAATGATAGGTTTATCCTTTCTCCATCTACTGACTCTAAGTGAAACTACAGGACTGTGGATCGAATGAGCTTATACTAAGAAATGTATATCAAGAGATAACATTCATGCTATTGTAACTTAATCAAAGGCAGAAGAGGTTTTTCCCTAATTTAAGGAAACAGTATAAAAAGAATATAGAAAAGTCTAAATATATTCTTTCCCTGGCAACTAAAGCACTGATTATGTTAAAGAGGAAACAGAACCAGCTTCTTGCAAGATAATTAAAAAAAAAAACAAACCAAAACAAAACAAACCCAACTGTTTGACAAGTATTTAGTATAATTCTGTTCAACTTATTTTTCATCACCATCAGAATATATACCTTTCATGTTTTCTTGTCTTTTGTTAGCTGCAAAGTTTAGATCTTCATGGGATGATGACTTTTTTCTCTTTCTTTTGCACTAACACTATTAAAAAAATCCAGCAAAACCAAATTCTCCAGGAAATCAGATATGTAACCTACAAGTACCAACACTGTATTCCTTACCTGAAATCCAGCCTAAGATGGGTGGATCTGGGGATAAAACTTCAAACTAGTTTTAATCTGTCAGGAAGTCCTTTGGCATTAGTGCATTCCTGGACTGTATCTTCTGGTATAGGAAAACAGTTGTGGCTTAATGAAAGGAAACATTTTGCATGCCTTGGAACTGCTGCTCTAAGAGGTTAAGCTGTGTTTAGGGCCAATAAGTGACTTGCTTCAAATTCACACTCCTGATGTGAATTAAAACACTAATGATGATGAACTCAGAGGGGTCATGAGGCCATGCAGTAAAGTTTCTGTGACAAAAAAATCCCATAAATCAGCTGCTGATGTAAAAATGGCAGTACTGTATGTTGTGTAGTAGTTCAAAATAAAAATCAGCAATTTTGGTTTGCCTTAATCTATGGCTCTGTAAATTGTGGTCACTGAAGAGCTGTTTCATGAGCAGCCCCTCTGCCTTTGTGCTCACTGCTGTGGGGCATGGTGGCCAGACTTGTGCAATTCTTAGATCTGTGGTACCTATCCATAAATCTGAACCCAGAGACAAGACTACTCTGGCTGCTTGCTCCATGTGAACAAAACATTTCCAGGCTGGGAGATAAGAGGTGGGATGCACCCCAAAGGTTGTTGGGAACTGAGAAAAGGTAGAGAGTGTTGGCTCCCATATCCTGTGACTTGAGCACCTTCTGTGTTGTATAGAAGTAGCAAAGTAGCAGCATCGCTCTCTTCCTGCCTTTTTGCCTGTGTGGATAATTTCTTTAATATAAGGGCTACTGGGCCCATGCCATTTATTTGCATATTTTTCTACATGAGATTCCACCATAACAGCAATTCTGTAAACATACTTCTATTTCAACTCTTAGAAGGTTTGCACAGCTGAATCCTGTATGCTTGAAAAATGAAGTTTTTACTGAAAACACTGTCATAACCTTAACTATAGCAGCATGAATGATCATGCTTCTATAACACTGAAGTAATTTTCATAAGGTAAATAAATTCCAGTTATTGATGTGTGTTACACTAGGTGGCTTACACAAGGGATGCAATTACTTTGGAGATACTTTGGTTTCCTCTGTTCAAAACAGTAACTTACTTATACTGTGAATGGAGAGAAGTGTATATTTATTCTCTTTGTGTGTCTCTTTCCGCATTATTCATATTCTTGACAGGGGGTGACAGTAATAAGATGTTTGGTTAATGTTACAGCTATATGATAGCTGGCTTCCAAAGAGTTCTCAGCCAGTGACTCACACATTATTCCAGCAGGTGCATTGCGAAACACTCATTTTTTCCCACTGTTTTACAGGCTGTCATATTAAAATGCTAAAACGAGATGGAACAACAGAACTGACTTACTCATACTGCTTTGTATTTCAGCTGCAATTCTGTACTTCGATATTAAAGGGATGTGATCATACGAATTTCTGGAATAATTTTTTTTTATTATTGCTATAGTACACATTGGGTTGGTTTTCATTACAATATTCAGAGAAAATACAAATTAAATATTTTTCTGTGTGTTTCTATACAGAAAAAGGCTGTAATGTCTTGCAGTTTAGCAACATTAAGGATTTTCTTTCCAAGTAATAATTTCCCAAGTGGTCTGAATGCAAAAACAAACAAACAAATAAATAAATACTGTCTGAAGATGTTTATTGATCCAGTTTAATATGAGCTACAGACAGGCTCTGATATCATCTCACAGCCTGCTCATAAATTGTTTGCAAGTATGCAACTTGCCTCATAAAATTGTTAGATGACGTCTACTCTTTCTTAAGGAAAATTTAGAGCACATGGAAAACAATGTACTTTAAATGAAGGCCATATTGAACCACATGTGTGTAAATGAGAGCAGCTTGAAATTTTCTAATTTCATAATTCTGTGTCTTTGTCTACACTATTTGGTATAAAAATGGTCTGGGCCTTATACCTTAACTTGTCTCCAACTCACAAAGACTTCTGCCTGGGTTGTTTTGTTCTGTGGTTAATGTTTGGAAAGGTCTGATGGTTCCAGAATCAAAGGTGTGCTGGGCCATGTTACTGTGGGCAACTGTCACAGCTGTTTCTGGTTGTCTTAGAGATGTTAGCTGCTGCTTTCCTCCTCATTGAGTAGCTATGTGGCAACCATGTCCCTCCTCCCCTAAGTTTTGGGAGATTTAAGTGCTAGGCAGCAGAGAGGGAAAGGAACCAATCCTCATGTGATCATACTCCAGCCTTGGGAGGAAAGTGCTAAAGAATCCCTGGAACAGCTGATGTGAATGTTACTGTCTGGGAGAGATCCTCATTGATGCTTTGGTGTTGCCAGCACACTCTTCAAAAATATATATAAATGAAACATTTCTGAATGGACCTCTAGGCAAGAAAGTGACTGGACACAAAGAGGGAGTGATTGTGTACAGGAGTTATGTAACACATGCAAGCCAAGATTGCTTGAGCAACCAATAGCTTACACTGCATACATATAAAATAAGCCTATGTCCCATGCGAAGGAATGTTCACACCATATAGCCCTTCCCATCCACCAGAATATGTCATATGGTCTGTAAGGGTTGAGCATCTTTGGGCTGGAGTTAGCCAAGACCTTCTAAAACCTTTAAGGGTAAAAGTTGAATCATTAGTTTATTTTTAAATATACTCCCCGTTCTCAACCAAGTATCCCAACCAAGATGTTAACAGAAGTTTCTTTATCACACAAAATTTGCATTTCTCTCTAAACAGTGTCCCAGACTCTCCAGGTAAGATGCAGAGTGTTCCTCCCAAGTAATCTGTTTATGGTGCACTAGCAAAATAACAGGTATTGTTGTGAAACCCCTGAGACTGATCAGAAAACTGAACCCAAATCTCACATTAGAGGTGAGAATTCAAACTCATATTTTACAAGAAAAGCATCCATCCCTAAACACACACGTGGAAATAAAGCCACAAGAATCTTCAGAACTTTCAGTTCAAAGGAGAGCTGCAGTTCCTAATGAAGAATTTTGGAATAATGGTTTGGAATTTTTGTGCTTACAGTCCACTTTTGTCCTGCTTACATGTTCAAGTCATATCTGATCTAAACTATACATTAGTTTTATACCTAAGGCAGAGCCAGTCATTGGTGCCACTCAACAGAAATATGCAGAAATAAAGTTGGCCCAATATGCTTGCTTATTTTAGGAGGTTATCTGATAAACTCAAAATTAATTTGAATGATTTTCTGTTCTATTAGCATGCATGTGGAGGCTCCGTTTCAAGAATCAACCTTGTCTTTTTGGTCTGGTAATATACTTTATTTTCTTTTTAAAGAGATTTGATGACAAATTACACTGATCAACACAGTACTAGCTGCTTCAAGCTCATATAATTCTTGAAAGGTGTGATATATATTTTTACAGAATCACAGAATGTTAGGAATTGGAAGGTACCTCGAAAAATCATGTAGTCTAATCTTCTGGATGGAGCAGGATCACCTAGATCAGGTCAGACAGGAATGAGTCCATGCAGGTTTTGAATGTCTTCAGAGAAGGAGACCCCACAACCTCTCTGGGCAGCCCATTCCAGTCTCCTGTTACTCTCACCATGAAGAAAACAGTGTTAACAGCTAGCAGTGTTTTAACAGTGTTCTAAAAAGCTGATGTATGTACAAGGCTGATTGATTGTATTTGATTTGCTCAGGTCATCTTGCCCACAGTACTGCTTATGTAGCTGTAACCCTCCAGCTTTTTTTGTAAAAATATATTTACTGACACAGGGACCACCTTTCCCATGCATTTGCACAGTACATGCATCACACCTCATAATACACTTTGCCTACCTGTGCTGTACACCAACAGGATCACTGTAATTCCACATCGTGTTAGAATAATATTCATCTAGTTCCAAAGACCTTTGCACCTCCAGAGTAGATATTGCTAGTGACTTTTATCTACACCTTAGGTATAACTTTGTCCCTGAGCCAATGTACACACAAAATACATAAAAATTAATGTGTGCTTGATCCTGGTGTTGGCAGCAAAGAGGTGGCTCCTCTTGGCTCTTATTTGGAAACTTTCAGCTAAGCATCAACATATGCTCCAATGTAAGCTTCCCAGAGTTACCGTAAGAATTTTGTTAACCACAGACTGTAATTTGGTTTACTATTCATCATTTCGTCTGGTCCTGCAGCTTCTCAGACAGGCAGGACCATTCATTGGATTTATTCATGACAGTATTGGCAGGATCATGAATAGGGTTGTGAACTCCTAAAGGCAGGGACTGTGTAGTCCTCACCCTTACGACAGACAGAGTGCCATGAGAATGTATGTGCACCCAATCACTTAAGTTTTCCATAGGACCATTTCACCCTACTGGTTTCCTTGTCTCAGGCTGTGAAACTCTGTAATGAAACAGATATGTGGGACGGATTAATCTGACTAAATCTGAGTGCCTTTCACCACATGAGGTTCCATATGGTGTCCAAGACAGGAGCAGAAAAGCCATAGGCCCCTAATGGACACCTGCAACCTCCTGCAGGGGCAGCAGGAGACCAGGCAGGATACCCTGGGGCATCAGAGGTAAAATTAGCTTCCTGAGTATAGCCAACTGAACCAAGCCAAGGTCCTGATTGCTTAGTGCTGCTGATAGAGCTCATCAGCTGACCAAAGAAGGTTCATGCTTTATGGAAAGCTGCATAGTTCCTTGGACAATGTGTACTAGATTATTAGCGATGAGAGAAGGACCAACACCTACATTCAGATATCTAAATTGAGCATCTTGATTGTAAGCTGAACCTGTTTCCTGAAGCTCCTTCACTTCATAATCTATACCTGTTTTGTACTAATACAATACATCCTATATGAACGAAGTTAATGATGCAGTATAACACCAATTATGCATCCTCTTCATGATTTCCAAGTGTACAACATCACTTTTAAAGAGACAGCCAAAGTATTATATGAGATCTTGGGTTTATGTTGTGTATGTGAATGTGTCTTAACTGCAGTGTTTAGAGTAGTTTATATTTTTCTTACCAAGTCAAGTAAGGTCCTGCTATTTTATCCTGATTTTGAGGCATACACAAAGACATTGAAAGAAACACAAGCTAGATCTCTCTGTGACTGTCCATAACCTAGCATTCATCATCTCTGTAACTGAGATGTGGTAAAATATCAGGTAGGAGCAAAATGGACTGAGTGGCTTTGAGAGTTGTAATAAGCTGGGTAAGGGATGCTTGTGTGGCATTTACTGATGTGGGGAGGATAGGCAACTTGATGAAAGAGTTCATAAAAAACAGGAGGCAGTGGTATCTTAAGCTACTGTTGCAATGTCCAAAAAAGCAAGACTGATTATAGTCTGCAGTTCTAACCAGATCAGGGCATGAAACAGCTTTTTCACAGTAAGGCTGTGCAACAGCTAACTGAAAGACACACTGGCTTCTTACCAGGAATCTCAGTACCTCCCACCAATGCAATACACAATGTTTTGGACTGATGAAAAGACTAGGTCATCTAGACTGATATTCCATAGGAGTTTTCCTATGCTACCTCCATGACTACAGTACCTGCCACCAGCTCCTCTTTTTCTGGGATTATTTGCTCCTTCCCATGCTTTGCCCACTCATTTTCTCAGAAATTCGAGTAGATGGATGTGAATGAGAGGTAGGAACATATCCTGCTCAAAAGCTGCATACGTATATATTTATTTATTTTTCAGAGACAACAGATAAAGGGATAGCAAAGGCCTAGGAACAAATCCAGGACTGGGAAGGAGGAAAGAGGGAAGAAGCAGAATTGCTTCAACACCCATGCAGCCACCACTGCCATCTTCAAAGGTTGCTCTTCCTGAAGCCAAAAGCTACATCAACCAGTGTCCCTGTGTTTTTGAGACTCATTTTGTGATTTAAACTCTGGGGTTCCATATCTCTCTGCACTTGCCAACAACAGGAGGGCTGTAACCAGGCTGGAAAAGCCCTGCATGCTGCAGGGTTTACAATTTGTAATAGATGTGGTGTTTGTGTTTGGAGATTAATTTTACAAAGTGAACTAAAGCATGCTTTGTGTGTTCATGCTTAGTACTCCCTTGGCAGTCATTTTTCCCCACAGTAAGTGCCTAAAGTAACTAATGCATCTATATTGCTACCAGTAATATCTGCCCTCCTCATACTAGCCTTGCATGTGTGTCACAGAAAGGATTTGTGCTGACTGAAGAAGTCTGCCTTTGTGGTTTCAGTTGGGTTCCCTCCTTTCAGCTTTTTGCTGAGACTCAGCATTATGGGGAGGTGTAAGCCCATGCCATGGATGCTCCAGGCCATGAGATTCTGATGGATGTGACTCCTGACTCAGCTGCGTGGCTGGGTGGACACAGGGCTTTGTGGTCATCCAACCTATCCCTATGACTCAGGCAGAGATAAAAATTCATTCTCTGCCTGAACTTCAGTGTTTACAGCCTGCCAAGCTCCAGTCAGCAGCATGCAGTAAATCTCAGAGAGCAGACCATAAACAAAAAAATGCAGTCCAGTATTGGTCCAAGCAGGCCTCTTAATGTTATAATGCTGTGTTTCAAAGTATGGGAGTATGTGATGAGTAATCAAAACGGCTTACATTGATCATATTATTCATCTCTCATCTATAAATCTCTTTCCTGTAATAGCCAATGGCACAGCCTTAAAGTATTGCACAGTAAACTGGATTTACAGGGCAATGCTGCAAAGAATTGGTCTTTGCAAACAATTCCAGTTCTGCAATCTCTAAGCACAGAAACACTTACTGTCTTTTCATTTGGGAAAGTCTTGATTGTTATATTTTTACCATAATTTGAAAGGTTTTGATTGCTACTAGTATGAATATAGCATTTTTCAGCTATGCTGAGGGTCTCATTATATTAGAAAATATCTGTATTGAAAGTAAGAGTCCATTATGCCAAGCACTCTCTGAGTGTAATAAAGAGAAGACTGTAAAAGGTTGTGAACTGTAAAATATTGGAAATACTGATTATCTAAATATAATAGAAGAATGAAAGATAAAAAGGATAATGAATCAACAAAACAGCTGCATGAAAACAGTAAAACAGCAATCACAGTACTCTCACAACCTAAATTCTGAGTTACTGTAGAAAAAGATTATCTCACCCCCAAGGTACGCAAAATACTACTGAATTAGGTTGCTGCAAGGGGAATTGACTGGCTGTGTCAACACAATTTGTTTGAAAGCAGGGTAGCTCTCTTCTCTCCATCTGAAAAGTAAAAATTCAATCAGTATGTCGTTTTGGGTTATTAATGCAGTTTGTAAAGTGGACATTCTTCAGTCAAAAAATAGTAAAAATTTGGAGATGCTGAAAGAAAATACTTTCTTTATTGCCAAGCACAAAAGGGCACTTCAGAAAGTCAAGGAATGGGAAGAGATTTTATCCCCTTGTACCTGAATGCAGTAGTGCAGTAATCAAGATGCTCACCTAAAATGTAGGACACCTTATCTTGGATGAAAACAAAACCCAGATGTTTGGCTCCTCCGTAGATACTTAATCAACAGTTTATAGGTATCTTCAGGCTCTGGACTGGTGAGAAGAGAATTCTCTACAAAGAATTCATCTGCATCAGTAGGGAACTCTCTGAGACCTTTGGTCCAGAATACTTTTCAGCTCACAGTTTCAGATTGCTGCTTCTCTGAATATATAGGACTGATGCCCTACAGATTTTGCTTCAAATATTGCAAAGCACCTACAACAAAAGGCCAGCATTTCTGTGACTAAGATGGTCAAGAATAGCTATGGCTAATGGGTTGCCTTAAGGTCCCAGGAGGCTTTCATAATTTAAATTAGTTACAAGTCGTGAAAATGGGCAGATTTGCTTTAGCTATGTCCTGCCTTATTTAGTTTTTGGATTGCTTCTCCAAGGCTTTGGAATCAGACACTTCCTTTCAGCTACCCACTATTCTCTGAACAAAACCCTGCCCTGGACAACCCTGGTCATTCTCAAGTGCACAATGCTTCACTGAAGGCTGATCTTGTAGAGATTCTTGACAAGAGAAGGCTCAGGAGAGACCTAATAGCAACCTTTTAGTACCTGAAGGGAACTTATAAAAAGACTGGAGAGGGACTGTTTACAAAGGCCTGGAGTGAAAGGATGAGGGGCAATAGTTTTAAATTAGAAAAGAGTGGACTTAGGTTGGATATAAGGAAGAAGTTCTTTACCATGACGATGGTGGAACACTGGAACAGGTTGCCCACAGAGGTAGTTGTGGCCCCATTCCTGGAGACATTCAAGGTGAGGCTCAACAAGGCTCTGAGCAACATGCTTTAGCTGAAGATGGCCCTGCTCTCATCAGGGGGGTTGGACTAGATAACTTGTAGAGGTCCCTTCCAACCCAGACATTTCTATGGTTCTGTTTCTAAGAGAGTCAGGGTCAACATGGTTTTTTTGTTCTAAGAGATAGACTTACTGAGACACTACCAAACTCCCCCAAAAGATAACAGGGATCCCTTCACCACATCTAGTATTCACCATGTACAACACTGAAAACAATGCTCATAATAAGGCTGCTGCCTTATTTTTATCCTAAATAATTTACTTTCCACTATAAATAAGATGAGGTCACTGCCTGGTTTTGTGGCTCATGTCGGGTCCCTTTCCTTCCGTTCCTCCTTAGGGCTGTAGGCGCACATCTGGACCCTCAGCCTGCCAGTGATAATGTCTGCCTTTTATTTAGCCAGCCACGCGTGGGCACACATCCCTCAGTGGTTGTGGTCAGCCCTCACAATGCTGTGGGTTCATCCTGTGATGCTATTGTTCAGCGGAATCAAGGGCCTCTGCTGTATGAGCCTGGGCAGATTTGGGCTAGAAAGTTAATGAAATTTAGTAGTGTTAAGTTATTCATGGATCGCTCAGTTATGATGCAGTCAGAAATTTCTGGGTTCCCACAGTCCTCACTAGTGCACATACAATGCTGGCGCTTTAAAATGTCACAGCTGACAGACAGAAAGAAAGGTTTTTAGGCATGCTGGACCTGTTCCCTATATTTTCAGTTCAGAGTGCCAATCACTGTGGTATCTAAGTACTAGCTGTCCTTTTGAACAATCTGTGTCACATAAGAAGGGATCCATCTCGCTTATATTCAGCTTTCTAAAAGTTGCCTAACATCCCTAGTTCACTAGGCTCCCTCTGCAAATAAGGTGGAAAGACAAACATTAATTTTTGCATCTATTTCTTTGCCCTTGTCCTGCAGTGGAAGATAGAGGAGGCACAAGGCTCATGACAGCTGCTGTTCATGGACAGCTTTGTGTGGATAGCTTTCAGACTATTGAATTAAGGTAGGAGAAAAAGCAGATTCAGAGTACAAGGTAACTGTACCACAAACAGTTAAAGAGCCCTTTTCCTTTGATGTATTGCTGTCTTGAGATCTGGTATTGCAAGGTGCTGTGGAGGGAGAGATTTCTGACAGTATCTATTTAACAGATCAAAAATAGCATGTGTGAGATCTAATAGCCAGAAGCAAATCCTAGGCAAATTCAGACTAGAAATTCACGCAGGCACGTATTTTTAGCAGCATAAGTAATTAACTATTGCAACAGCTTGCTGAAAGATATGGCAAATTATCTAACACATGAAATCTTCAACATATGAACAATGTCCAAGAGATATGTATGGTGTAGCTAATACAGAAATTACAATGCAGGAATGTCTGGGGTAGATTCAGTGCTCTATACATTAAGGAGAATTACATTTGAAAAAAACAGTGCTTCTTTCTAAAAAGATTTATAAAGTTCCTCAAGTGTACATTGCCCAATGATGACAATAACAATGGGACTATGCAGAGCTTCAAAGGACTAGGTAGCATTCTGAAGCAGAGAGGTGCTCTGTATGCCTTTACTATCAACTTGTGCATTTATGACATTGTATACTTTGTTGTCTATGCTTGCTTTCACAATTTTGCCCTCATTTTAACTGCAAGAAAATGCATTGCTGTAGCAGTGAGAAGAAAAGCTCACTCAGGTTACAGGAAGAGTACAGCCAGTGAATTTTCTGTCCTTTTCTCCCTTTGCTAATCTCCAACAAATCTGCTTGCATTAGGGGATCAGGTTACGTCCCTTGAGGAGGATGGCTATAGTGATAGCTGCAATGCAAACTAGTGCTACACTGGATGGCCTTGAACCAGAAACAGTTGAAAGATGTTTAGTGGTGACTGAATGAGAGATAAGCACCCTATTCTGTTCGGAATTCCTTCTAAAAGTAAAAAGATTCACATGTACACAAAGTACAAGTTCCTTTCCCACATATAAAAGAGCACACAAACATAAGTCTCACTGCAATCTTACCTACAGGGACTCTCCAGCAGGCCAGAGGGAAAAGTCTCAAACCTTACAGTGGTCTTGGTTTTCTCTTGGAGCTGATGATGTTATCCCCTTATTCTGATGTCTTTGCCAACTGTCTATAGTTGCCTATGCCTAAATATCCCCAGCTGGTGTGTCCCAGTCACCAGAGTCCCTGGGATCCCTCTTGTCCCTAACATTTTCCATCACATATTGCTGCATACCCATAGATAACAATACTTCCCATGACTCAAGTTCCCTGGTGAAGGCTTCCACTCCTGGACTTTTGTCAGTCACTGGATGGAGCAGATGGCCAGAAGTCAAGACACTGTGTTTGGTGGAAGATGTTCACCAAATGTTGTAACCAGAAGATTTCAGATTTAGCTTTCCAGAGGAACAGAGTCATACCACAACATTTCTGAACAGCTCCAGTTACAACTGTGTAACACCAGCCAGCATTCAGAAGCTGTGCCAGGAATCTCTCCACTTTGCTACTCTCCTTTACTAATAGCATTTTGTCAAGCTGCCCTTTGGGACAAAATTATTATATAGTGGTTAAATGTCTGCTAGTGGAGGAATGCTTTATTTTGCCTTTTAACCACAGAGTGACTTGAATTCCAACATACAATCTAGGAGGTACCTGGGATCCATTATAGCTGTATCTGGTTAGCTTTTCTGGCCCTACAAAAGACCACAGACAAGAGTGAGATTGCTTTATTGATCTCTTCTCTCACCCACGTTTTACATAAGCAGTAGCAACAAGTGATTCCTACACATACACATCTTGATTTTTATCAGACTCTTCTTAATGAATGTGCTCTTTCTTCTTCTCATGTAAATACATTATCTGATGTACACCAAGTAGCAGACTGCCTTCTTTTTTTTAGCCTTCCAGAGCTCCTAGCAAAGGCAGCATTGTCAATACTTTGACAAGAAAAACCTAATGTAAAGAATGCCTACTGAGGAAGAATAGGGAATATCTAAAAGAGAAGCCCATTCTGTCGTATACTGTGAGTGGGTGAGTGGCCTGTTTGCCCCACTGCTGATCTCTTTTGTGCAATTATCTCCTTTTATAAAGTAGGTCTGAAACTGCTTTACATGTTTCTGGATAAATATTTATTACTGCAAGAAGGGAAAATATAAACAATGCCAAAACTGATACACAGTGAAACACCAGCCAGCAAAGAGTTTCTCCTGGTGGCACAAACTAGAATGAACAATAAAGTCCAGGTTGTCTGCATTTTACAAAAGCAAAAGGACCTAATACAGATCCCATGTGTATTTTAATGTGAAGAATAAAAATCACTACATTTACATCCTGTATTGAAATATTTGATTATAACAAGTAATGACTATAGCAACAAGATGTAACTAGAAGGAAATTCTAGGAGTTTTTGTTGAAATGAGACAGTCATTACACAATGCATGTTCCTTGTCTGAACCTTTTAAAACAAGATTTTCAGCTTGCTCATAAACTCAGACTGTTGGACAAATTAATTGGACTAATTAAAAACTTATATAATTTAGTATTTGCCTGTCCTACAAATGTAGGGGTATTTTAAAGCCAAAAAATCTTATGATGTATGCTTAGTGAATTCCAGTTCTTTTTGTTGTTGTTGTTGTTCTTGTTGTTTTGTTTTGTTTTGTTTTTATTTCAATATGAAAACAAGGAGCATGCTCTGGTCATGTGAGGGACTCACTTGTGCTCTCTCAGATGAGTCAGGAGTGTGAAATGTGCTAAAAGAATTTATATTTTGGCAAAAGAGAAGCAGCTGTTTCTTGCATTGCTGTTGTGATTTGTTGTTCATTGCATGGCCTCTGATAAGCAGTACAATTGAAGTCTTATTGCCCCAAAGGACCCTGACACAGGAACAGATGTGCAGAAGCCAGTTCACAGCAGTTAGCCAAGAGAGCTCTTTGGTATGGCTATTGGTTTGGACATAGACTAAGAGAAAGTGACCTTCATTGTTCCTTTTTTTTTTTTTTTTTTTCACATGTAAAATTATGTCATACCCTCTTTGCTAGTAGGGAATATAGGTGGAAATGAAGAATGACTGCTACATTTTGCATATTCCTGCCACTCTTCTGCTCCTTCATATACATCATCAAAAATACAGCACTTCAGGAAATGAAAAACACCAAAAAATCCTGGACATCTAACGTATGGGCTTATGGAATAATATTGCCATTAGTATGGTCTGCACAAATACTTGAGATTATCCTATGAATGGGGGACTGTGACATGTAAGTTATATGTATCTCCCGTGCAAAGTAGCAAATGCAACAAGTCTGTACAAAAGTTTTTCTGTTTTTCTGAAGGAGGTGACTTGATTATGAAACAGCTCTACTTTTCCTTTTCACTCACACTCTTCATTTTGTTTTCACAAGTCCTAACTTATCCATTGACTTTTGAACAGGACCAAGGTAAAGGAAATGAGGCAAGCAAACATGTATGAAAAATAGTACAGGATGGGTCAGCCACATGGTGGAGGATAGGCTGGGACACTATTAGATCTCTGTGTCTGCAAATTTCACTTATTTGCTGTTAAATGCACTGAGATGTTTCCTAGTTATGCTGACATTTAATTTCTGTCACTTTTAAAAGACAATGGGTGCAAAAGTGCAAAGAATTCTTATGGTTTGCTTAAGCAGGCTTCTGGAAAACTGAAGAGGGATGTGATCAAACAAGCGCTAGAACAATAGAGGCGTTGTCACTGTAGTAAAAAAGCCAGGAAGAGAGAAGAGAGCAGTACACAGTATATTGGATGCTTAATCATCACCAATTTTACCTCAGCCAAATGACGTTTTAAGGATGACCAAAGGAAAATGAGTTCATTTCTGCATTATGATATTTAGTCTGGTGTAGGAGATCAGACCATGGTAATACAATAAATTAAAAAAAAAAAAAATATATATAGAGAAAATTATTTGGCTCAGTTTTTCTTGTCAATATTTCTGTTAATCGGAATATAATCATAGAAAGCCCTGGGTTGTAAGGGACCTCCAAAGGTCATCTAGTCCAATCCCCTGCAGTGAGCAGGGACATCCTCAGCTAGATCAGGTTGCTCAGACCCTCATGGTCAATATACATTTATAAACTGTTTGAAATGAAAATAGAATAACACAAGTGCTTCCATGTAACACTGACTACATAGCATATTCAAGATAAAGAGTTAAGGATCATTCTAAAATAAATGAAATATTATGGAATTGCAGAAAAAAAAACAAATACAAAACTTCATGTGTGAGGTTTTTCTCTTGTTGCCTCATCTCTCTTTATGAAACAAACTCATATTGGGACATCAGAAGGACATAAAAGTGCTGGAGCATGTCCAGAAAAAGACAACAAGGCTCATGAAAGGCCTAGAGCACAAGTCCTTTGAGGAGTGTCTGAAGGAGTTGGGGTTGTTTATTCTGGAGAAGAGGAGGTTGAGGGGAGACATCACTCTCTACAACTACCTGAAAGGAGGGGGACAGCCTCTTCTCCCTGGTGATGTGTAACAGGACCAGAGGGAATGGATGCAAGCTGCACCAGGGGAGGTTTAGGTTGGATATTAAGAAACATTTTTTCACCTAAAGGGTTATCAAACATTGGAATGGTCTGCCCAAGGCAGTAGTGGAGTTGCCATCCCTGCAGGAGACATTTAAATGGCATGTGGACCTGGAGCTTGCAGTGTTGGGTCAAAGGTTGGACTACATGATCTTGAAGGTCTCATCCAACCAAAGACATTCTGTGATTCTGTGATTTCATTTCTTATGTTTTGTTTTTGTGTGACTTAACTCAGTACTTAGAATACTTGAGAAACAGCAGTAAATAACGTAATCTTTACCCCAGATGAAACAAGATTGTGTACATACCTACCGGAATTAACAGGGAAACTTACCAGACGTGACAGCAATGTGGCCCCATAGAGCACTAACATGAAACTAAATTAGCATATACTAAGCCAAAATACCCAGACAAAACTCTCTCAGGGAGTAGGATTTGCAGAAGTTTCAAATGAGGCAGATAGGAGGGAAATTTCTTATTTCCCAATAATATCAGATTAAATTGGCACTTGCAATAGATGCTACTATCCATCTTTGAAAAAAAAAATATATATACAAAATATAAAGCCATAGAAGAATAAAATAATTGGTTTATATATTAAAGGCACATGGCTTGAAATAAAATGTTACATTTTGTTTGGTATTTTGACACTAGAGTCTTAATACCTCAATTCCTACATGCACGAGATAGTCTACCACATTACCACCAATGACCGTCAGAACACACGAGAAAATAATTTCCCAGAAGATAATTCAATGATAACCTTTAGCTATTAAAATAGTTTCTGTTGGCTTTTTCAGACTAATGGTGTAATTTTCATGAATATAATTTAGGAGCAATTAATTCAATGAATATGACTGTAGCAAATAATTTCCGTCAAAAGGAAGGATGAAAGAAACATTTCATTTGATCTGAAATTGAGGACTTTTGTTTATTTTGTTTTGTTTTGTTTTGTTTTTTTCTCAAAGCTCTTCTAAGCTTGATTTCTTATTTGAAAAAGCAGTGTGCCTCTCCTTTTCCCCCCCTGCTCTCCAACTTGGCAGTAGATGAGAAAGAAGGATGGACAAAACCAGCCTCAGACTGTGTTTGTTATTGAACCAATTGATTTCACCCACCCTCAAAAAAAACCAACCAACAAACAAAAAAACCCAAACAAACAAAAAATTTGAAAAGCAAACTTATTGTTTCATTTTTCACATATTTGATAATAAATTGGTTTGTGTCAATTTGCACTCTTTCAGAAATACCTTGACATGATTCAAACATGACACAAGTCAGGACTGTTTGTAATAGATTGCATGAGTAAAGTAAAGCCATTTTGTATAGGAGTAGAACTGCATCTGTTTGCACAATGTCTGCTGTAGTGTGATCCAGAACTTCACTGCATTCTTCCAGATAACACTTGTGGGTCAGGTAGACTGGCATCATAGGACGTTGAGGTTCTTATCTTCTCACAGCTCTAACTCCTCAGTTCAGCTCCTCTCTGCAGCACTACCTCAGCTTTGAAATGGATGGAGGAAATGCTGAGAGAAAGAAACAGAGAGCTGATGTAGCAGCAACAGAAGTGAAAAAGATAAAAGTTGTAGTGATAGCTAAGGCGGTAATGCTATCTTCATATGTTGGTACATCCAACTTATATTCCACTCAGTTTTCAGTGTGGTCTCTTTTCAAAGATGCACATCACAATCCCAGGAGATCTCAAAAACAAAGCAGTCCAGGGTCTCCTCCAGCTCACTTCTATGTATTGGGGAAATAAAAAGAGTCAAAATAAGCAAGAAGAGCTAACCGAATGTGCTGGACTAGGCAGTGAGTCTGGTCTTCTCAGTGTCTGTCTAGGTTGTTTGGCCCTTCAGTAATAGCCACAGTCTTTTTTGATAGTCAAAGCATAGAGCACTCAGCAAGAAGTCATCTTCAGAGATCACTCCATAGGGCCTGATGGGCACATGCATCTCTCCCAGTGACCAAGATACCCATGACCTCATCATCTTTTTCCACACGAATGAGCTGTGCTTGTGGTAGAAGGATTTCTTAGTATCTAATCCAAATCTTTCTCACTGCAATTTAAACCTATTACTTCTATTACTTCTCAACAGATGAGTAGAGATGGAGAATAGCCCATTGCTTGCTTCTTTGTGGCAGACTTGTACTGTCCAGGTAGATTATAATCAGAGGATTAACATACTAACATACACTGCATACACTCAGACACATGATCAGAATCAATGCCTAGCGATACTGGAGCAGGAAGATGTGTACCTAAGAAGAAGACATAAAATGAAACTGGACAATGGATCCAAACATAGGCACTCCAACTCATAAAAAGGAAGATATTTTCAGCTTCATAATAGTAAAGTATTAGCAAGCCTTTATGATTGCAAACTAGGATTCAGCTTGTGCTCATCAAAAGAACCACAGACTATTTTTATTTCAGTAATTGATATAGAACATGGAAATGTCATATTAAGTAGCCAGCTGGAGTAATTGCTTTAAGGAATTTAAATGCTATACTTGTACAGAAATGGAGAAGAAAAAGTATCTCTATCTATCTCTCTGTTTCTTTGGTTTGAAGTGGTAGCACAAATCAGATCTTTCAAATAGCTTTACTATGGAAAAAAAAAAAAAAAAAAGACATTTAGAAAAGCCATTACTAGAAGAAAGTTATTATTGTGTTTCAGTAAACTTCTCCACAGTATGGATTGTTAAAGAACATGAGTCTTAGATTATCCAAAACTTTCTGTAACAACAGCAGGAGCTATGCAAGTAAGCACGAACATAAAGCTCTGTGCCAATGCATATTAACTTGTCCCATGTAACTTCTACTCTCCCAGTCCTTGGCCCATGTCCATCCAATTTAAATGTCAAATACAGAAGGGAAAACTGTAAAACTTCTGCACTTACACACTGCACCATTTTTTTTTTTTCCTTTCACTGAATTTTTACCCGGGGAAGGATAGATCAGTTATATGCTTCACAGAGTCTCCTTGATATGAACCTTTTAAAAGGTTTAGTTTAATCCTGCGCACCTGGTATTGCTGTGGGTTCACACAATTTTATATTTCTTCCCTACCAGGTCTCCTATGACTTTACAAGAACAAAGCTAATAAATTCCACAGCACCAAAAGCAGAAGCAAGTGGCAGCTGTTTTCTAATCCAGACCTACGCAGCCTTGTGTCTTTCCCCATATCTCACATCCCTAATGATTGTATTCTCTCTCTGCATGGATATAAAACAGTCTGTCATTTATATTTGAATACCCTTCTTTAATATTATTAGACCACATAGGTACATATTTTAAAGAGGTCAGATGGCTTGTTAACACAGTATATATGTGCAGTTCTCAGCAAGCAGATTTGGAAGAACAAATTTAGAAAGACTTTAACATGAGCACTTACACAGTTAAAGAGAAAAATAAAATGTTACTTTCTATTCTTAATAAAGTCAGTCTACCTTATGAAATAACCTCATTGAGAGAGAACTAGACAGTGCTTTTCCATGTTTTACCATTGTTACTGGATAACAGCTCTATTACTCACCTACCCTTCTGCCCAGAAGTAGAAACAACATGTCATGCATCCTTTTCTGCATGTAGGTGTTCTTTCTTTCTTGTTTCATAACACTTAATTGATCTTGAAAAAGGGAAATGCATCTTCAGCCCTCAAGTAGGACCCTACGTATCTTCACAAAGGGTAAATTTATTGAAAAACCATAGTCTCAGGATGACTTAGAGAAAAGTGGAACCGTCCCAAAGTCAGTTTAAAGTTGACTCTCCTCTGCTCTTTAGATAAGTCTTCTGCACAACCAGGGAACCTGGGAAGTCTATAATCTTTTAACCAAAGCTAGTTTTTGCTACCTCATAAAACAGGCTAAAATTGGGCTCACTGCCCTGCTATTGTTTCTGTGCAGGGTGCATAGGATATAGCCTTTGCTCATGTTGTCTCTGCATAGTGATAATACAACATGGTCTTTATCTCCACATATAGTTTCCGTCTGTTTAAGTAATGGGAACTAATGATAGAAGATATGATGCATAGTACAGCATGGTTTGCTAGTTATTTCATTCTGTATAAGACAATACTGATAAATGAGATGATTAAACCAACAATCTGGTTCTAGGTCTGCATAAAAAAATAAAAGTAGTTCTTCTTTTAATCCTAGAGAAAAAGAAGCAAACCACTGTTGATGATGTTGTTAAAGGTGGTTTGAGGACTAAAAATTCGTAGGCTTTTCATACACCAAAAGTTTTTTGATGCAATTGTAGCTTCCTTTCCTATGAAACACATCCAAAAGCCTGCAAAAATTAAAAAAAATACAACACAGATTTCCCAGAAATTCCATCTTTCCCCAGAGAGAGTCAAACAGACAGAAAAAAAAGATTGGAAAATACATCCTCTTGCAGACTGTTAAGGTGGGATTTGTCTTGCATAACTGTATGCTTTTACATTAATAGGTGTCAATAGCTGAGCTAGTCATCCTGGGCTCCATTTACAGTCAATGAGGAGAAATAAGCACTTTTGTAATGTAATTTATCTAACCTGTTCCAGGTATTTGCTTTAGACAGAACTGAACTCCAGAAATGTCTAATTTTCTCCAATGACTAGAAAGGGAGCTCATCTTTACTAGGTTACATATGAATTCCTGTTATCAGTCCATTAGATGGCTCTCTTTTTTTCTTACTCCTCTGAATTTTAATGCATCTCATTTTTTGCTTTTCTATTTTCATAAGTAATTTTTACTCTTTCTTTATAGGACAGTTTGTTCTCTGTACACATGATCATATAAAGAAAAAAATTGTCTAACCACTCCTGATCGAGAAAAGGGAACTCAGCATCACAGTCAATTGACAGAAGTCAACTAAGTGTTGGATGAGGAGCTCACAGGATAGTGTATCAGATTTGGAATAGCTGGATACTTGTTATGTTACACATGGGAAGAGACCCATGCTGAGAAAGGGTACAGTTAGTTGGAAAGCATGAATATTCAGGCCAAAGACTGACAGATTTCCTCTAACATCTTTCATTTGGGCTGCTCAGTTAGTTCACCAATGTAGTGTGTTTTTCTCAAAGAATGTACCTATAAAAACCCAAGACATGAAGGAATTAGGTCTCAAAACACACCCATAGTCCTTATATTTTTTTGCTGCATTTCCACTAGTGGATGAATTCTGTTAATTTGGAAATATTTCAAATACTGTGTCATTGCTTAATGTTATTAATGAACCATGCTTCTGTAAGCAGAGGACAGGAAGTCAGGATTGCAGAAATCAACCAAAAGTGATATTATTTCATTCCAGCGGCACCTTTACTGTTGCTATTGCATTGCTATCAAAATCCAAAGTAGATAGTTTAAAACTAACCTGGATACATCTGCAGTAGCTGCAGCCATATCTCTGAACGTAATTACCAAAGAAGTAACAATTCCTATGAAATGGCATTAAAATAATAAGACTAAGGAACATATTAAACTGAAAAATATATATTTAAGGTTGTTCAGAGAGGCTATAGAGTCTTCATTTGTGGACACATTCAAAACTGGACTGGACCAACCTTGAACAATTCGATCAAGTTTACTCTGCTTTGAGCAGGGGCTTAGACATGATGATCTCCAGAGGTCCCTTCCAATTTGACAGGTCTGTGGTTCTGTAAGTCTGAGGATGAAGTCACATTCAGTTTTGACTTCACTGAGATTACTGAGATGCTTAAGGTAATTGCATCTCATACCTGTGTGTGAGATTTAATTTTCAGAATAGTGTCTAAAGATATGAGCACACTTCCTGTGTAAAATATAGAAATGAGCTCTTTAATGTCTATGCTTTGAAGTCCAGAAAGTCTACAGGTGTAACTAATTGATATGTACAATATTCAAACTTCTGAAGAGAAACATAGAATCATAGAATAGTTTAGGATCATTGAGTCCAACCACTAACTGCCCACACTAAACCACAGTCATAGAATCATAGGATCGTTTAGGTTGGAAAAGACCTTTAAGATCATTGAGTCCAACTATTAATCCAGCACTGCCAGGTAACCACTAAACCACGTCCCTCATCACCATATCTACACAGCTTTTAAATCTCTTCAGGGATGGTGACTCCAACACTTCCCCAGGCAGCCTGTTCCACTGCTTAACAACCCTGACAATGAAGAAAACTTCCCTAATATCAATATCCAATCTAAACCTTTCCTGTTGCATCCTGAGGCCATTTATTCTTGTCCTACTGACAATCCCTGCCCCCTTTCCCCACCAAAAAACCCTTCCAAAACCCAGTGAAGTTGATAATACAACATGAGAGAATTCCATATTATTTCAGTAGCCACTAGCTACTATGCGGAAGGACCAGTTAATTGTTTATTATTCTAACTTCAATAGTTTATATTCACATAGACTGAAAAGGCTTGCAGAGATACCCCAGAGCATATCCTGGCAATGAATAGTTAGAGAGGCAGCATAATCAGAGATTAATTACATTTTACTCTGATTAAGGTATGTTTTCTGTTGAATTTCACACTTTTATCTCATTACAGAAACAGGTTTAATAGATGGGTATATACAACCAAAAAGAAATGTGTGTACACGGAGGTGTTTAAAGGTCATTTGGACATCTTGAATCAGACAGTACAACCTTGCTTATCAGCTTGTTTTTCACATAATTAGGATGACACGGAGTAAAAGTGAAATGAGCTTTTAAAAATATTATTATAATAATTATAATTCTTGGTTATGGAAGGAAAAATAAATGTTAAGTATCTGGAAATAGTTGATAGTTTTACAGCTGAACTCTGTGCTCTGCACATAAAGCTGTGGAAGTGGAATACTTTGTTTACCATTATGTCATGGTTAATTTTACAAAAGCTGACTGAGCATTTGGTAGACTTAACCTTGTTAGAGTTCTAGGAAGATGTTATGAATTCTCTTGGGATACTTATGGTTTAAAGATACCAATTCCACAGAGCTTTCTTGGCTAATATTAGCTTCTACCTTACAGTCTTCTCTTTAGACCCATGAATTACCAGCACTGAGAGTAGTTCATTCAACTCAGTCAAACTATTCCTTAGAAACCCTGGGGAATCTGTGCAAGTGCTCTGATTACTTTGAAAATGTTTCAGTTCCCTGCTTTTAAAAAATTATTGTCCTAAAGGACAGAGATGTCTTAGGAGCTGCAACATTATTGAGAATCAGTTTCATTAAAAAAAAAAGTTTAGAAATTAAAAAAAAAAGCTGATTTCACTAACAGAGGAACAATTCATAAGTAT
>JANHGN010022762.1:0-36262 GCA_024605025.1 Megaceryle maxima | reverse complement strand
TTTGTGTGATTTTTGCATCACTTATGTTCTCCCCTAGTTCTTTTGTTATTCCTTTTCTAAATAGTGTTTAGTTTTCACTTTGATGTCCCCCCCCCCCCCTTTTTTTTTTTCTTTTCAGGATACCACTGATTTTTCTTATGGGATGACTTTAGCTGATGAGCTTTGACTTTATCTCCATTTTTCTAACTACTTGGGAAGCAGCTGATGCTAATTGTTGAGTCTTAGTGATGTCATGGGATTGCATTTGGAACAGAGCTTTCATTATGCTCTGTCTCAAACTGCAGATTCTAACAGAGAAATCTTGCTGTCTTCTTTGCCGTCCAAATTTGTTTGAGAAGTCTCTTGCACTACCAATGAGTCCATCTCTTCCTTAAGGATGTCACTGAAAGCATTGTTATTAGGCATGAGTGTATTGACCTCTGCATCTGGTTTTGTGTTGTTTTGAGACATAACTTGAGATCCAGATTCTTTGCTAATAAAATCATCATCTCAGGCAGAATTTAGAGCTGGCGTATTTTGTCCTAGTACTTATGTTTTAATTTTCTCTATTTCTGAATAAACAAACCAGACCTGAATATGGTATTTCTTCTCTCTCTCTCTCTTTTTTTTTTTTTAGCTTATTTTTTAGTCTGCTTGACCCAATAACTTTACATGGGTCCAGCCCATGCTGTTACTCACCTCTCTTGCCTAATCTAGATCTGAACTAATTGAGAACAGCCTTTCTTTCCCCTGATGAGCTACTGATGCTTTGTTGATGATGTTTTCTACTCCAGCACTGGGACACCACTCCCTCTCTCCCCTTCCTTTGCCAGTTTGTTGGTGGGCAGTGGCTGGAGAAGAGCTGGTGCTCAGCAGGTGCTCTGGAGGTGGTCCAGCTGCCATAGCAGGCAGCACAGACTCCACAACGTGTACAGTCAAGAGCCTCCCTGGGCTGGTAGGTTGGTAGGAATTGGCCAAACTGTCATGGAGAAACCACATGGATCATGACCCTTTGCTCTAAAGAAGATGGCCATGACCTGGAGAGGGTAGGTGGAATGTCTCAGGTTGCCATGGTCTGCTCTGCTGTGTTCACTGGAGCTGAACACTGGCAATGGGAAAGGGGTGCTCCAGACCAGCACTTGGTGATGCCTGGTAGGGAAGTGCGTAGGGACACTGTGGGCACTTGGCTCATCTGTTCAAGAGGCAGAACAGGCTGATCTGGGCTTGCTCAGCAGCAGGACCAGGAGAGGGGATTATTTTCAGCTCCAGATTGTGCCCCATTTCGGTGTATGTGGTGCTTTTGCCTGTTTTACACAGAAGTGATGTTTGTGGCCCTGACAATTGCTGATAGACCCAGCCTCCAGCATCCAGCTCCCTGCCCCCAGGTATCATCTGCTCAGGGCGGGCTGTGTGTCACCCTGTGGTGGAAGCTGGTATGGGAAGACTCTGACTGGCCAGGGGTCTTGGCCAAGGGGAGAGGCAGGTTGCCTAAAGAGGAATAGTGGAGTGGGAGGGCTGTGCTGGGGCTCTCCTCTGTATTGCTGGTGGAGTTGGGTAGGAGTGCAGGTGGGACATGGTTTCCATGTGCTGGTGGCCCCATTCACCCATGTGCCCCCTCACCATGGGTGACCATCTCCAGGAGATTCTCCAAAGCCTGCCTGAGATCTTTCTGGCTCTTCTCTTGGGAACATACAGGAATCCCAGGCAAAGAACATGGACTGCATGGGAGGAGGACCCTGAGGTCCACAGGGACAGCTGACACCAATATCCAGGTCTGACAAGATAAAGGACAGCTAGGCTGCTCTGGCTGACCCTCCCCAATCTGCTGTGCCCATATCTTGCTGCCTCCCTATACCTGAGTGTACTTATGTCCCTTGTTCCTATCCATCCGTCTTGCCTGTCCCTCCAGGAGACACCTGTGGTCAGCAAGGGGGTGCTGGCAGAGCAGAGGAGCATGGGAAGGAGTGGGGACAACAGCATGCCCTGACCTGGCTTTACTGAGGTGTAGTGTCACCCCTGTTTCCCCAAGCCCAGCCTGTCTCCTGGAAGAGGGGCTGTGTGCAGCCCTGCCCTTGCTGCCATGCACTCCATGGGCAGCTGCCTGGCCCTGCCTGAGTGGCTCCAGATGTGCTGGTGGCCTGTAAGCCAGCTGTGCACTGCTGTTGGGAGTTCTCAAACCGGCTGTGTCTGAAGGATGCTGCCACCCCCCACCTCCAACAGATATGGGGATTGGGGGACAGCCCTGGGGACCCCCCTGACCCCCAAGTGCTGCCTGCCCACAGGGAGCCCTGCTGCGTGGGTGTGCGACAGGCTGCACCTCCCTCCAGATGTTTGCATGGCCCTTGACCCCCTGTTCCATTGCAGCAGGGCCTGTCTGGGTCACACGAGGGGCTGGGCAGGCTCTGAATGTGCTGGCTGTTTTGGTTGCCAGACTGCAGATGAGAGGTGATGCTGCACAGCAACAGGCACAACCTGGCAGGCGGTGGGGTCCTGAGCAGCCCCTGTCTGGCAGCAGGCAGCTGGACCCCCAGGGTGCCATGGGAAGGTCACCCCTCCAGAATGTGCTATAGGGAAAGGCAAGATGCTGGGACATGGCAGGAGGAGATACCAGCCCACAGTCTGACCAGTAGATGGGAGCAGGGAGAGAAAGAGGGGCAGGAGCCCACCATGCAGGGCCAGGAAGAGCACGGCAGCATTGTGGTGCTGCCCTCTGTACTTCCCTCCAGCTCCCTGACCCACAGTTCCAGCATCAGCTGGCCTCATCCTGATGGGAAGCCCCTGCCGCAAGTGCCAGCAAGTTCCCACCATGGCTTTGGTCTCACTCTGGTGCCCTGTGGGTCTCAAATCACCGTTTTCCCAGTCCTGCTCTGCTTGGGCCACACAAGTTGTGTTCAAGCTCTGGTGCCTTCATCTAGGATGGTGGAGGAAACTGAGGCACACAACACCACCATGATGGTGCCAGACCATCCCCCTTTTTGAGGAACACAGGCTATGCACATCCAACTACAGGAGAACTAATTGGACAAGTATTGTTCATGGGCATCATGGCGCTGCAGGGGGTATGACCCTGGGGACAAGTTTAGAGAGGGTCAGGAGGAAGCCTTGGAGTCTGGTGTCCTAGAGAGCCCAGGGACCACGAGGTTCCAGCCAAAGCCCCGAAAACATGGGATCCTGTGAGCAGGGAGGGAGAACAGAGACGATGTGTAGGTGGTGCCTGGGAAGACCACAACTCCTCTGCTCCAGCATCTTCCTGTCTCTGAAGCACAGGCTGCTCAGGGGACCTGAGCACTGGTGCAGATGCATCTGAGCCAGCCCAAGCTTCAAGTACCCCTTCCCTGCTTGGTCTGGACACCATAGACCCTCCTTGCCAGGGCCAGGCAGGCTTATGCCTATTCCTACCCCTTACCTCCTGGTGTTTCAACCCCACCTCAGTCAGTGTCCTTGTGCATCTCAGCATCCCTCAGCTGCTGCCAACCCTGAGATCCTGTCTGCGACCACTCTTGGACCTCTCCTTGAGCAGCCCAGAGCCAGTCCTGTGTTCCCACCCTCCTTACCCTTTATCAAGTTCCTGCAGCCTTCCCCACTTGCCCACCTGGGCCCTCTGCCAGGTTGGACCAGGATGGAGAACGTGACAGACTGGCCACAGCCCACCTGCCCCCTCTGCCCAGCCACCACTGGCTCCTGGCCTGCAACCTGCCATCCACCCCCAGCTTCTTCAGCAGTGTGCAAGCCCATGGGGGATGGATGTCCTGGGCACAAGGGGGTCCAGGCATCTGGGCACTGCATGGCCATGCTTAGGTGACATGGGAAATGCCACCAAACAGCTTCTCCTAGAGGTGAGATAAAGCAGCAGAGCAATCCCTGTGACTGCTGCAAGCACAGGGGTCCAGCTGGCAATGCCTGAGCATCTTTGAAGATGCTTCGTGGGGAGGCAAAGCCAGCCTGGGATGGGCTTTCCTGGGGGCAGGGGACACTTTGCATGGGTCCAGCCTTTCTTCTTCCTGACTTGTGCCCCATGGGCACCTCCACACCATCTCAATGGGCTTGGCACACTCTGAGCCCCCAGTAAGCAGAGCCAGGAGAAGCATGTGGTAATGTCCTGGAGGCCCATCAGTCCTGAGCCCACACTGGGGACTCCTTGGCCTTTCCTCCTGCTCCTGAAGCTCTTCTCCTTCCCTGGGAAGCTCTGCAGCCTGTCTCCAAATCCTCCCTGCCCTGCTCCAGTCCTTTCCTTTGTACTGGGGCTGTTTATCCACCCTGAAGATGAGTGACAGGCACAACCACAACCTCAATTCTCTCAACAATTTTTTGGTGGTTTTGGGGTAGTAGGATTGGGTGATGGGATGAGGAGGCTGATATCTGCATGAGGGGACCTTGGGGGACAGCAGCCTTGGAGACACAACTGCCTGAAGGAGGATGGGTCTTTCCAGGCTTTCTGCCTTTCCATGGCCCCTTGTCTGGCTAAAGAGCCTATCAAGGGCTGTGCAAGAAGCTCTCCCTGTCCAGGAGTCGTCCTGACTATCAGGAGTTTTTTTTCTGGATGAGAAATTGTCCAGAAGTGGCTGCCAGGGGTGATGGGATGGGCAGTGTTCAGAGGAAGCAGAGTCAGGATAGGATGGGATAAGATGGATGGGATTCTCAGATTGTGCCAGAAGTACCAAGCACTGCCAGGCCACCTTCAGCCTGCTAAGATGCTCTTGGAAGCAAGCAGAGAAAAGAGCTGGTGCTAAAGGACGTGTCTCTGATGCTGAAGAGGGACATTGGGAAGGGAAAGGCCAGAAAACACTGTGTCAAGACACCATGGATATGATATGTCAGGACCCAGCTGCTCGGGGATGGGTCAGAGCAGCGTTTGGATCCCTGGCTGCTGCCCAGTCTGTGCAGTGAGGCAGTACGTGGAGAGCTGCTGCTGCCCTTGGGCTTCTGCTCAGGGTCACAGAAAATCCCAGTGGGAGAACCAGAGAGAGACCTCGTGGTGACTTCTACCAAAATGCTGTCAGATGGAGAGAGTCACGAGAAAGTCTGAGGACCCAGATGCTCAGTTATAATGAGTCATGCAAAATACTTTTCAATTAAACAGCTTTCAGTAACTTTTTTTTCTCACAACTGCTGATCAAAACCCAAAGTAGCCTTGAAAAACACACAAGACGTGTGGTGAGAAACTAAACCTGGAGCCCCACAGGTCACTTTTTCGATGAGATGTGCTTCTAAACTGGCACAGCCCTGGAGAAGATGGGGTCTGTGCTGGCTGGCTTCCCTGCACCTGGACCTATCCTGGGTTTTCCTCATGGCTCCAGTCCTCCGATGGCTGGAGAGGACTCAGCTCACCTAATGCTTTCTCCCTTCTCCAAACCTTGCTTGGTGCTGTGGGCCAACAGCACCAGAGCATGGGGAGGATCTCCCCTGGCCATGACCTCTTTGTTAAGCACAAGGTGTCCCTCCTGAAGGTGCATGTCCTGAAATGTCCTGTCCTGATGCCCTGGCAGCCTTGGCTTTGCTGTTATTTGTGTCTGGGCCCCTTATCTCACTGCCCCACCTATCATGGTGCTGGCCCTGGTATCCCCAGTGCCAAGGCCATGGGCTAATCACAGCCCCATGCCCAGCCCAACACCATGGCTCAGGGGACAATTGGAGGAAACCATGTCCCACAGCAGACCCCGAGATTTCTTCTGGAAGTGACAACTGCCGGGAGAGCTGGCAGAGGATGATGCTGCACACGGGGACTGGCACAGTCCCAACCAGCACAGCAGAAGCACATGCACCAGCTTCACAGAATCCCAGAGTGACAGGGGTTGGAAGGGACCTCTGGGGATCATCTTGTCATGAAAATGTTCACCAACAGGGCCATGTCTTCACGTGTGCAGAGAAGGAGCTGCAGCAGTCCATACACATG
Organism: Megaceryle maxima; assembly: GCA_024605025.1. Lineage (NCBI taxonomy): Eukaryota > Metazoa > Chordata > Aves > Coraciiformes > Cerylidae > Megaceryle > Megaceryle maxima. Next base: position 30,390 of record JANHGN010022762.1, on the reverse strand, counting down.
CGTGTGCATGTTTACATGTGCGCTTACAGAGCCACTGATCCCCTCCTGCCATGCTGCCTGCTCCAGTGTAGACTCACAGCCCCAGCCCAGCACGCTGCGTGTGCTCCATGGAGGTGTCACAGTGATGCACCTCAACACCTTCTGCATGTGCTCAGAGCCCTCAAATCCCTGGCCAGGCTCTTTCCCACCCAGCAGTCCTCTCTGCTGACTCTGGAGCCCAGCTGCTGAAGGGTCCCTGGCTCATCCTGCCTGCACCTGGCAGTGCCATCAGCTGGTCCCCATGGCTTGGCAATGCTTGGAGTGCTGGAGGGCACTTGTCAGTGCCTGTGCCATGCCATCTGGGATGCTCGGAGAAGGCAGAGGGAGCTCAACTGTGGAGAACCAGATCCTTAAAAAGCTGGAGACGTGCAGGGAGCTGAGGCTTTCCCCAGGCAGCCAGGAGTTCCTGGAAGTTGGCTCCTGGTGCCAGAGAGCGAGTCCTGGAGAGCTGCACGGGTGAGCCTTCCTGAAAAGAGTCACCCCGTGCCAACTCTTGCCCTGCCGTGAGCTGCCCCTGCAGGGATGGCTGCTCCCTGAATGTCCTCCGTGTGCTCCTGTGGGCAAGGACGGGGCGTGGAGCCTGTGCCACGATCTCCACCACACGCTCACCTCCCAAAGGAAAATGACCTCTTGCCCAGGTTTGCCCTGGCAGACTTGTGGCCCAGAACCGCTGTCATTGCTGTCCCCAGCCCCATGCTTCTGCTGGCCCCGTTCCCTGGCTGGGAGACTGCCGCAGGCGCAGGCTCGGGTACCTGCCAGCCAGGATGTCCTGTGGCTGATAATGACGCTTATCTCGAAACCCTGTAGCTCCTTCTCATGCCCCATGCCCTCTTGGGCTCCCAGCAGCAGTGTGGGTTCTCACAACCTTCCTTCCGAGTGGGATAAAGGCAGGTGTCTGCTTTTGTTATACTCTCTCCAAGACGTGGGATCAGTTCAGCTTGTCTCAGCCCTGCCACATGCTTAGGGTGCACAGCATGCATCCTCCGGCAGGCCATCCTATGGGTCAGAGACACCTCCAGTCCCACATGGACACTTGAAAGGTGCCTAATCCCCATCTGAGACATCCCTTGGCAGTGGCCAAGGTCTTGTTTCCTTGGAAGCTGTGATGAAATGCCAACCATCAGGTCCCTCCGGCGAGCTGAGGCCATGCAATACTTCTGTCCCCTCTTCTGAGTCGGCCAGATTCTCCCACCACCACCATCAGTAACTAGTCCAGCATGAGGCTGGACAGGAAATAGTCATGAGACATTGGGCAGCCTTCAGGACCTTGAGGAACTGCAGGGAGGCCTGTGGACATCTCCCCTGTGGGTCCCAGGAGAGAGAGAGGACAAGGGCATATAGTAGACAAGCAGCAGCAGATCCAACCCCCCCAAATCCCATCTTCTTTATCAGAGGACGCCAGCCTCTGTGACACCAAGATACCTTTTTGACCCCTTTAATCCCCTTGATATAGCCACACTGCAGCTTAGGGTTGACATCTACAGCCCAACTTTGCCTTAGGGGCTTCCACCAAGTTCACCTCTCAAGGCACAGCTCCTATGGATGCCTCTAAGTATAAAACTTTCTTGCAATGTCATACCATGACCGTTTTCTCTTAGCCTAATTCTTAATGTCACTCATTTGCTGCTCTCCTGAAGCCTCCCAATCCACTGTATTCCTTGCTATGCCTCTTGTTCTTCAGGGATGCTGGTGACCTGGCCCCCAAAATGTATTGTAAGGAGCTCTGCTAGCACCCCCCTCCTCTCCCTTATAGCCCAAATGAGCCAGTGTCACCCCCCTTCTCCTTCAGCCTTCCTCATAAGTACCTCTTGTCTAAAAAAAACCCCAAACCCAACAAAAACCATCAAAGGAGCTTTGTTTTTTTTTTCAAGATGCCAAGTCAATCTGGTACAGTCTATCCCTGATAAAACAGCCCTCCCTTGGGGCCTCTGGGGATCAGAAATAGCACAGGGGCTGGACCTGCTCGGAGCAAACATTCCTCCCTGCACACGCACGTCTGCTTCCCCTGGCTGCCGGCAGCCCGACTGGCCCCTGGAGCTGTGGGACCTCGGGGACCAGTGCCACGATGCTTCCTACAGGTCCTACAGTGCCTGGGGAGGGGGAGCCCAGCACCCACGGGGCTGTTCCCCCCTGCCAGCCTTCCCCACAGCACGGCTTGGCTGAGCTCGCCCTTTCTGCAGGGAAAATGAGTTATTTATGAAAGTTTGCCACCGAGTCACGGTAATCCCCACGGGGCAGCCGGTAAAGCCCCGCTGATCCACGCCGCCCTGACCCAGCGGGTTGCTCGGGGCTGGTATGTGCTGCTAATCCCCCGGCATCCTCCCAGGGAACAGTCACTGCTGGTGTCTCTGCAGGTTCCACTTGCTCCTCAGGGAGCAAAGAGGCAGCGCTCAGGTGCCACCCCTGGCTGTGGGGTGTTGGTGGGTGGCCACTGCTCCACAGGGATCTGTGCTCCAAGGAGAGTTGCAGGGTCCTTTCTGGAGCTTGGTGACTGGCCAGTTCCCTTGCTAGGAGCACTCACAGGGCACTGGGACCAACCAGTGCTCCCAGGAGAGGTGTCCTGTTTCCAGCTGTTGCAGCACTGCAGGGTGAAAAGCTGTTGCATTTCACAAAAGGGAAGTTGCTCTCTGAATCCTCATCCTGGTGGTCCTTCCAAAGGTTTTCCATGATCCTTCCAAACGTTTTACACAATTTCTATCTGCTTTACCTCATGAAGGTTTGAGTGCTGACAGCTGACCAAGTGAGCTGTCACTTCCCAGCTCACTGCTGGGCCACCAGCTCCTGTCCACCCTGCTTTACCAGGGACCTTCCCTCCCTGTCACTCCCCAGGGACAGTTTTGTCCTCTTCTTCAAGAGGGGCTGCTTGATGCTGTCAGTGTCTTGAAGGATTGCAAACATGACTCTCTGAATAAAGCCACGGAGCCCCCATATACCACCCACCGTATCTCTGTGGACATCATAAAGTGTTCCCTGAAGTTCAGTGGCTCTTGATTCCATCTGTAATCAATTTTGTGGCTCTCACCTGACTTTTTACACAGCCAGACTCCCCTGAAATGGGTGTGAGCTGAGCACAGGCCCCCGTGAGGGCACACCAGGACACCTGCAGCCTTCCAGTTTCTGCTCCAGCTCACCTGTGTCACTGCTTTGGGAAGCGTGATCACAAATTACCTGCCCAGACCCCCAAGCTGCCTCTTGGGAGAGAGTCCCTCACCTGTGGGAACGGGTACCAGGACCCCCAGTCTGCAGATATGGGGCCAGAGCCCTTGGTCTGTGCTCTGCTCCTGCAGAGTGGCTTCGTACATGGCTAGAAACATGTTGTTCCTCAGAGGCCATAGTGGCTGCTCTCTCTCACCGCAGCCTGTGTCATCTGCAAGCAATATTAATCATGTTTTTCATCCATTAATCACTTAGAACATTAATCATGTTGTCTTTGTGTTAAATAGCCAAGGACTGGGACTGCAGGAACTCACTCACAAGTGATGGGCTTCATCTCAGCTGCTTCTGAGAGCTGATGGTCAGCCAGCGTTCAATTCCATTTCACATATGCCATGTGGCTTTTATATTGTTTAGTCTCTAATAGAAATCTGGGGCTGGGTTGAATTACCTGTCCCACATCAGCACGCTGCATTGACACAACTGCCACCTCTAGAGTGACATCACAGAGCCCTTGGGTTTGCTGGAGACAATCCCTTGCCCATAATTGCGCAGTGGCTGCACTGTCAGCTGTCCACAAGTGTCTCACAAAATGTGTCTGTGCCTGGTCTGTGGCTGCCTGTGCCTGGAGTCAGGCTGGCAGGAGTGTGAATGTGGAGAAGCAGCTGTATGGAACATGGTCCTCAGCCTGCATGCAGAGCACCTGCATCTCCTGGCAGGAAAGTTCTGACCTTTGAAGCATCCCCTTGGGGTGGTTCTCTCAGAAACTCCCAAGATTTGGTGGGAGGGGGACTCTGGTGGGCTTCAGTCCAGCCTCTGAGTCATGGCAGGACTGTCCCCAACACTCGGTCAGGGTGGCTGTGGCTTTGTCTGCCTGAAGCTTGAAAGTCTCTAAAGAACTTCGCCTTGTTCCCACACTGGGATCCTTCCCAGAGTCAATATTGTACCTTGGCCACAGGATTAAACATGCCAAATCTTGGCTACAGAATACATGGTCCCTGCTTTTCAACCAAGAGCAGAGAAATCTTCCTCCCGTGCTGCAAACTACTTATGGTTGGGGATCCAGTCCCTGTTTCGTTGCCACAACATCTCTACTTCACCTTGTCAGGTCAAAAGCATTGAGGCATGTCTCTAATGCTTGGCACAGCTTTTCCCCACCTCTCCCCAAAGCTTGTCTCTGAACCTGCCTGGGGAGCATTGCCATTCCACCTGCAGACAGACACGGGGACAGCTTCCTCCCATCAGGTGCCTACACTTTTCCCTGGGGGCTGGAGCTGCTGGAGCTGCTGGAGCCCGGTACCAACATGGCGCTCGCGACAGCTGGGTCTGAAGAGAGCAGCAAGTCTGGCTTCCCAAAAACATCTGACATTCAGAGATTTGGTTTTGTTTGGACGTAGAATGAACCCAAGATGCAGAGTTTCTCTAGTCGACAGATTTTTTTTGGGAGGCGGGGGGCTTGGATCTGAAGCCAGCTGCCCTGACGCCCAGGTCCAGGGAATTCCTGGGAATGCTGACTTCACGCTACTCCTCTTGCTGCTCTGTCCTCCAGCCAAAACCCAGGCCAGCCATGGGAGCTGAGCTTCTCATGGAGTGGTGAGTGGAGGCCTGGGGCTTGTGGACTCTTTAGGCTCTTGGGTTGCTGCCCATGCCCCAGGCAGCTGCTCAGGAGCACGGGGAGGCAGAGGATTGCCAGGCAGCAGGTCTGGCAGTTTCTTGGCAGGGTTCAACTGCAATCAAACCGTCTCCACAAAACATTGAGATGAGCCAGCACATTCCAATGGAGAAATGTCTTGTCTAAATGTTTCTGACCAACTCTCGTGCAGCGGCTTTCTCACTTTTCCTCCTGGCTGTGTTTCTGAAGGAAAAACTCTTCAAAGGCACAGCCCTGGCTGTGAGTGCTCTAGGTGTGACCTTGCTGTCTCAGCACAGGTCCAGACCCTCCACCTGGGGTCTGAGGAGCCTCAGGAGTTCTGGGCTGTCTGAGAAGACCTAAATGGACATGAGATGAGCATGGTAAGCATGCCTCATGTGGCCAGCAACCCCATCAGTCCTCCTTGCAACAGAGGGCTTTGTGGACCAAAGCCTGAGGAGTCCCAGCTTTGGGCTCAGTGTGTGTGTGTGTATGACCCAAGAGACATGAGGTGATGTCCGACAGCAGGTGAGACTCAGCCTTGAGATGTGTTGGATGTGTGGAGGACAAGATGTCCTGTCCACAACAAGACAAGCCCCAGCTCTCGGTGCTGGAATCTTCTCTGGCGGAGGGTGTAGACCTGCTCCTAACCTCCTACTGCCAGGTCAGCTCCTCTGCATCCATATCAGTGGGACCTCGGGTTTCCTGGAACTGGACAAGACGGGGGATGTCCCCTCATGGAGGACAGGGCCACCATCAGTATGAGGATGGCCAGAGATGCGCATGCTTCCATAGAATCATAGAACTGTTCTGGTTGGAAGATAGCTTTCAGCTTTCGAGAGTTTGAAGGTGTCCCTTAAGCCTCCTTTTCCCCAGGTCCCTCAGCTACTCAAGACTTGTGCTCCAGCCCCTTCCCCAGCTTTGTTGCCCTTCTCTGGCCATGCTCCAACCCCTTAATGTCCTTCTGGGAATGAGGGGCCCAAAACTGACCCCAGGATTCAAGGTGCAGCCTCCCCAGTGCCCACTCCAGGGGGATGATCCCTGCCCTAGTCCTGCTGGCCACAACAGTGTTGACGCAAGCCAAGATGCTGATGGTCTTTTTGGCCACCTGGGCACACAGTGGCTCATCTTCATCCAGCTATCTCCCAACACCCCCAATACTTCCAGGGGTGACGAGGCTCACGGGCTCACAGCATGTGCTCGCAGGGATGCACTGGGGCAGCGAGTGCCTGGCAGGACGCGCGCACACATGCGTTGACGCGCGTCTCTGTCGGCGGGCGTCGCCATGCTGGTCTGTGCGGGGCGGGCGCGCGCATGCCGGCCAACATGTGGTTTGTGTTTAGAGTGTGTGTCTGGTGGTATTTTGTAAATGAGGTGCACTCGGCGATGTGTGTGTTCATTCTGGCATGCTGTGGCCGGTGCTGCTGTGTTCCCTGGCTGGCCGTGCGCTGTTTGTGTAACAGGGCATGTGTTTAGCAACGCGGGGATGCTCGGGTGCGCGCAGGCTGCCCACGCGTGTGCGCGTCCTGGCATGGCGAAGTGCGGCCAGCCCGCCGCGGGAACCCTTCTCATTTCAGAGATGCCTTTGGGGCTGAAAACTGTGTTCCCTGTGTAGCTGCCCTTCCTAGGATGGTGGTTCCTATTCCCTCCCTCCGCTGAGCTGACCCTGACCGGGATGTGTGATGCAGGGAGGCTCTCCCCCGATGCCCCCCACCGTGCTGTGCTCCCCGGGGAGCTGATGAAGTGTGATGTTTTGAAGGCTGGTGGCTGCGGCTGAGCCCAGCAGACAGCCCCTCCCTCCACAGCACCCTTTCTGTACGTGAAACCCGAGTGAAAACACCTGGAGCCAATTCCCAGCCCTGGGAATTAGAGCCGGCAGAAAAATGAGGCGTCCAAGGCCTCACTTCGTAAATGCAGTTGCTGGGCTGGGCTGGGCTGTTCACTTTTCCCCTGAGGAGGAAGGAAGGGCAGTCTGGTGGGATGGGCTGGCTGGATGGTCCAGGGATGCTTGGAGTGAGATGAAGGGCGGTGAGGCTCTGCTCAGGGCATCTCTGTGCTGTGCTGGGGGATCCATGGGTCTTGGACAGAAATGGCCAGTCTGGGAGTTGAGCGGCCAGCTCACGGTTGGCTTTATAACGCGTTGGAGAGGAGGAAACGCTGTCTCCGTGGCGGTGAAGCCGCTTTCCAGCACTGGCGAAAGTTCAGCCATTTCAAGCCCAGGCAGGGAGAGAGGCTGAGGGAAGGCAAGGGGAGAGGGTTGGAGAGGAGGCAGAGATGCACCTGAATAACCCTGGAAAAAAAAGCCCCCAACCTTTCCTGCTTGCTGCAGAAAGGCAGTGGGGCCAAAGCCTCCCCACTCCCTGGGTTTGGGGCACGGTGTGTCCTGAGGTGTCAGCCACCAATGGTGTGGCACAGGGACTACCTGCTTCTCTGCAAGCAGGACAGGTTGATGACACAAGGACGCACCAAGTGCTTGGCACCTGACGAAGACAAGTAGGGGTGACTTGTCAGCAGGAACAAACTCTACTCTGGCAGGAGCCATCAGGAAACCCACTGTCTCTTTGTGCCTGGCTCAGGAGGGGGAATGGGGCTGTTGCACAACGTGGCATCTATTGTGCTTCCCTGAAAGGTCCAGGTGGCATCAAGCAGTCATAGACAGTAGGTAGGCTGACAGAAAGGCAGCCTGGCAGATGGTGGATAAACCATCCCAGTGCAGCTCAGCAAGGCCAGGGACAGGCATCAGAAGAGCACAGAATCTGCCTGAGGAGCCGACCGCTGCACTTGTGTAAAATCATGAGCAATGGTGAAAGCAGCAGAACGTGGGAGGGATGCTGATGCAGAGCAGCTTCAGAAACAGCAGAGGATGGAGAGTCTGGCAATCAGCATCCAGCTTTTATTCTGAGTTAAATATCAGAGCACGTTGTATGAGAGAAAGTCATTAAGTGTCAAGAGCCAGATTTCAGAGGAGCACAGTGCCAGGTTTCCCAGCACTCGGCACCACAGCCGGGGCCAAGCTTTCCAAAAGGCCAGCTCCCATTCGGAGCCACCACAGTGGCCAGGCTTGCAACGGGGCTGACTGGGGCTCCTGGGGTATGGGTCTGGGTGAGTGTGCAAAGGAGCCAGGTGCCCGACCTGATCGGTTCTACTCCGAAATGCCTGACTGGTGCCTGCTGCCAAGGGGATGATCTCCAGCACCAAAACCTGCGAGGTACATCGTGTGGTCCTCTCTGGGCAAGAAGAGTTGCGTCACCTGGAGAGCTGGGGTGGTTTCAGCCCTTCATCAGACTGGCTGAGGCTTTTCAAGCAGGAGACTGACAAGTTGTGGGTCATCAGCTTCCTGTGGGAATTTCTAAGTGAATAATCATTGCAAACATCATGAAAAGCATTTTAATAGTCAGAGAATACCATCTGGATGTTCACAAACAAAGACAATATAAATCCACGACTGACAGCGCGCTGAACTCACTGCTTTTATAAGTAAAAGTATTTCCAAATTGTTTCCCAAATTATTTAAGCAATTCTTTCCTCTAATGAAATTCAGAAAAGATCCTAACATAGGCAAACAGTACGGACTGAGCACAACAGAGACTTTATACAGAGGGATTAGAGTTTGGGTTGGATGTAATCAAATGACATCCCCTGCGTACAAATGCAATTTGTGCTCAGAGATAAGAGGAATCCCAAACACTTCTGCAATGGGTGGAATAGACCCAAAAAAGGTGCCAAAAAAGAACTGGGGGAGACAGTGGAGAGTAACTCGAACCAGTTCCTGTGGGTGTGAAGGCCTCGTACCATGGTTGTGAGCACCGTGGGGCTTGTTCAAGAACGGACCAGGAGGGATGTGCTTGGGTCTGGTTGCAGCTGCCTCTGAGGTCCTTGCAGTGGGGAACATGGGGTGGGAGGGGAGGGATGGTGCACATAAGAAGAGGAGAAGTTAGCCAGGTGGAAGACTGCTTTGCAGTGAGGAGAGAGGTGCTAACATCCTGGCTAGTGTTGGTTCCAAGGTGATGTGCCATGCTAGAGGTGGGGTGGAGAGGCCTCAGGAGGGGAAGCTGGCAGGGATGGGTGCAGGGTTGTCTCCAGCAGCAGGGATGGACCTCACCACCCACAGACCTTTGGTCAGAGGTGCACAAACCAGCATGAGCTGGACTGGACAGGGGTTATGGGACTCCCAGCTTGTATGGGACTCTCACTTGAATGGTGACAGGCACAGGGCTGCTGTTTTCCTGGACCAAAACCATGAAAATCAGGCAGCAGTGCAGATCCTGACCTCCATGTCCCTATGTCCTGGAGCACACCTCTTGACAGCCCACAGAAGCTGCTGAGCCAAGGGCTTTGTTCAGCATGAGCCTCTGTGGAGAAGGAGCTGGGAATGGAAGCAGTGACCCAGGGACAGTGGAGGCCACACTGACAGCAGAGCAACCTCAAACACATTAGAGGCAGACACTGGCCAAACCAGGCTACAAACTGGCCACCGGTGTGCTAGGATGGCCACTGGAGAGGTGATTTCACCAGCAGCACCTAAACAGCTGTGGCTAGCAGCATCACTTTCTGACTGATTGTAGCCCAAGTACAACTTTGCCTCTGTCACTCTTGGACCCCTGGCCAGACTCTAGGATCCTGGCAGACAATACAGAAACATCTGCTCTTGCTGGCTGTCCCCAGTCCAGCTCTTGCAGCAGTGGTTGAGGGTCCTCCAGCCGGCAAGGGCTAGGGAAACCTTCAGGTTGTGGATGAGGGATCCAAAACCACTCATATTGTAGCATTTGCCTGCATATGTACCCTTGCAAACACGGAACAAATCTGTCTTGCCCTCCATGCAGGAAGATTATATCTCTCTACTTGCTGGAGAAGCCTGGGATGGAAAGTGGGCAGTCTCCAACCCCACCAAGGCACTCCAGCACTCCACCTCCTCCACATCACCTCAGAGCAGAGGACATCCTGCTGTACAAGGGGTCAATGAACCCCAGCTGCCAGATTTAATCTGAATTCACCTTGTCCTGTGGTGATGGGCAGTTTTCTGAGTGAAAAAAAGTCATGTTTATTTGTTACTCTTTCAGGCCAAGTTCTGAATGGGAATGGGTACAAGGTTTGGAAGCAAAAAAAGAAAGTTGCTCGCAGAAAGAAACAGGAAATAAAATCTGATCTCTCCACCGTGATGGGATGCCTGCTTGTGACAAGACACCTACTGACAGCTGGACAACCCCTCTGCCAAACCCTCTCCGCTAGGATCAGCCTTTTCTCCTTGCCCCAGAGGTACTGCTTATTTCCAGTGTGAGCTCGGCTGAGAGCACAGCTCAGGGCAGGAACACAGAAGGAGAACATGATGAGGGGTCACTTGTTTGTGCTGTCTTTTGGCTCCTTATCTTCCCCACCTCCCTACCTTGTGCCACGGGTTGCTGCTTCCATGGGGCTTGGAGGTGGCTCTCAAGCTTTGCAGGTTTCCAGCACTGTGCCTTGAGTTTCGTCTTGGAAACATTAATTGTACATGCCTCGAGTTCAGCCTGTGTCTCGGCGTTGGACTAAGACCACACTCAGTTTCTTTGGATGCATCGGAAAGATTCCAGACACAGGAATAAAGTGTTTGCCCAGACGTGCTGCCGAGGGCAGGCTGCCCCACACCATACCGACTGCAAGCTCAGGGGGTGCCATGTCCCCAGCTGGCTCCCAGAGCATAGTTTCTGTAGGTCCCAACAATGAGGCCAATGATGGGACCACTCCTGCCTGGATAAAGGGGGCAAGTGGTGTTGCCAGTGATGGGGGATCAGAGGAGCTGCCTGTTTCCTTGCAGTCACTTCACTAACATGCCCCTAAACCTTCTCCCAGCCAGAAAAAGCATTAGTCACTGTTACAAAGTCAGGATGAGCAGACAGAAATAACAAGTGCGTTCGTCTAGAACACATCCATGCCAGGCAAAATATTGTGGCCGGGACCATTCTGTGCTTGTTCTAGGGAAGGGGCAGAGGAACCTGCTCATCTGGAGCAGGGGGCAAGGCTTGTGGTACATCACCCCAACACCTGGTGACCACCAGAGCTGGCTCTGTCCAGGACCTTCACAGGTCTGCAGAGATGGACTGACCTGGCAGAGGGCCTGGTGAAGTGGTTTGGCTCTGGGCAGTGCAGTGAGATGAAGGACTGGGGGAAGCAGTGCTGTGACCCCTTGTCCCTCAAAGGATCTCTGGGCTAGCTTGTGGCCAACCATGAGCTGGTGTACATTTTGGAGGAGATTGCAGCTTGAGACCTCCTCCATCCCACATTAGCACCGTCCATGATACCAACAGCCTCTCCCCACACCACTGCCAGGGGCAGGAGGGCAGCAGGCTGTCTGGGAGGAACCAGGCAGCCCACCCCACTGGGACACCTCTGCCTGTCTAACATGGCCCATCCTCCTGCTTCAGCATCACCACAGAGGAGCAGAGACAGTGGGAGTGGGACAAGCCAGGACCTGGATACAAGCCGATGAGGGGAGAGGATGAAGGGAGATCTGAAGTCGGCGTGCGAAAAAGGAGAGCAGCGAGGATGCGGCCGGGCGCTGCCGACGGGGGCGGCTGCAGACAGTATCACAGCAACGTGCTGGCACGGAGCGGGGGCCAGTCTGAAGTCAAACATAGGGAACATTTCTACCAGACGGGACAATTACACACTGGAGCTGCTTGCCAGTGAGGCCCCATCATGAGTGGAACAGATCCCATAAGATACTTCTAAGTTTAGAGTAAAGGAGCCCCTCTCCAATAGGGGAGGATGCGAGACTGGAGAGCTAAATCCCGCACGTCGCCGCCAAACCGCACTCCCCGGAGAAGCACACACGAACCACTCTTGCAACACTCGAGTTACGGCTGAGACACACATTCCAGCCGAAACCCCTATTTTCAGTTGTTTATACATCTCTCAAAAAATATCCTTTTGGATTGAATTTGTTCATGCTTGATCTCATCCCAAAAAAACGAAGAATTATTTGGGGATGGTTTGAACAAAATCCGTTCAGCTGTTTCTGTGTTATGTAAGCACCAGAATAAATATGTTTTCCTCTTTTCAAACATTTTTTCTCATCCTCGCTAGCTGTCAGATAGCTCAAAATCAGCTTCATGATTTGGAAGTGTTGTATGTAGCCCATGCCTGGCTCTCAATGAGGGACCAGCCCTTTCATCAGACAGACAAGACCTCCTCAGGGAGCGAGGAAACCAGAAGGGACTGCAGCTCTTACATGTGGTGCTCCACATCCTTAAAGGTGATCTCTGGGGGCATTGGATGACAGCTGGGCACCTTCTGAGAGGGCTCAGCAAGAAAGGGTTGGCCAGTGATGGCTGAGGGTTAAATAAATAGATATTGAACAAGGATGTGGAAAAGACCTGTAAGAGTTTGTGCAAAGGGTAGGAAAGCGTTGCACTGCTGCACAGAGCACACAGCAAGAGGAGGACTCTTGAGCCAGTGGTCTGACAGGGACTGTGCACGTTTTCCCACCCATTTACCAGCTCCATGAAAGCTCATGCCTCGCAGGTTTCACTGGAGCTTCTCCCTGCTTTTTTTTTTCTTTTGTACGCATGCTCATTTGCTGGTGGATTGTGTTTTTAGCAAGAAGTGAGGGATAAGAGCTCCCAAGCTTGGAGACACTTGTTCACCTCAAGATCATGTCCAGGTGCAGAGAGGTGGTTGGTGATGGGCAGACTGGTGATGCCCAGTCCTTGGTGACATGGATGAGGCAGATATTGGGAAGATTTTGTGCCAGCATCTTTGGAGTGGGGCAGAGCTGTTGGAGGTGAATACAGCAATAGCCTTGAAATACAACTCCAAGGCTGGAAAAGACCATCATCCAAGTTTTAGGGGTTCACGCTAAGTCAGGGTAGAGTTGATGCCTTGATCCAGACGATCCATATGCTCACAGGACTTCCTCTTGGATGAAGAGATGAAGAAGCAACGTTCACCTCCTGTGATGTGCTCCAGAGGAGTGAGGGTCTCCAAGACACTTGCATTCTCACCTCTTCCTGGCATGAAGAGGAGTTAAATACCTGAATGCCTGGCAGTGGCTGGGATGTCATTCCTAATCCAAGGGAAGTCTGTCCAAGTGCTGATTCTTAACCACAGGGCATTTGTTCAAGGAATGACATTCAAGTAACTACAGACAAAGTGCTATAGCAACGAAAATGGAGCTGCCAGTAATAGACACTCCAACATCGTGTCAATGTTTTGTGGAGAAACCATGGGAAAAATGAGAAGGATCATTCTGAGCCGGAGACAGGGAATTTTCAAGAGAATTAGGAAGCTGATAAAAATGCCCTAAGCACAAAAGGGACTCAATTGAAGTCCTTCAGCTGAATGTAGAGGCCGCTTCAGCATCTGTACAAGCCACTGAGGGGTCACAAAAAGGACAGGAACAAGAATCACTTTAATTCTGTCAGAAGGGAAAAGGCTGTGAACCCATGACCAGGCGAAGGGAAGAAAAGATATGAGGGGAAATCCAGAAACATCTTGACTTTGACTAAAGTCCCCAAGTCAGGGAGTAGAGGATCAGGGAAAGGCACCAGTAGTCAAGAGGAGATCTCGGTGCCTCCAAGGGGACAATACAAATATCCTGGAACTAGCATGAGCCCAAAACAGCTCCTTGGAGCAGAGGCATCACTTGGACCCATGAGAGGGTCTGATCTCCTCTGAAAACTTCCGGTACCTCTAGGCTGGCTGCACTGGTGAGAAACTAGCATCTCCAGGGTCCTGGGGCAGGAGGAATGATTTAACTTGAGAGAGAGTGTTGAACGGTGGCCAGAGATGAAATGGAATCATAACCAGAGCTAGGTGAAATCTGCCTCCGCCCCTTTCCTCATTCCCTTGGAGGATCCCGTCAATGTCTTCAGCAGCAAAGGCACCTGGAAACCCAGCTATCGCCTTTGACAGCTCAACTTCACCTGGGTGACTCTGCGCTGAAGCAGATAAAGAGTGCTTCCATGATCCATCCTATGAGTGGGGAGAAATAAGTTCTTAACCCATCCCAGATGTTTGCAAAGAAGACGTATATCTTAGTCCTGAGCTAGCAGAAGAAAAAGCACTGGAACAAAATGATACGTTAAAAAAAGAAAACGCCAGATCCACATGGTAGAGCTGAGAGTGCTCAGGGAGACGAAGAATGTAGCAGCTGCTCTGTCAACTGAAGCAGGCAATTTAACATGAAAGCTACTGCTTTCCAGAAGTCTGGAGTGAAGCAAATGTACTGGTCTGAAAAAAAAACAGCGGCAACAGCAGCAGCAATGGTCCTGGGAATAGTCCGGCAGCTCCTTGTTCAGGAGGAAGCAATCATTGAGGTTCAGATAAAGACCATCGGAGAGACATTGAGGTCCCTCTGTCTTGTTGACAAACTGGATGGATGGAACAATAGAAACTTTGTGAAGTTCAACAGGGGCAAGTACCGTGTCATGCATCTGGGATGAAGCAAACCCATGTGTTGGGACAGGCTGGGGATCAGGAGGCTTAGGTGCCTTAACTCTGCATCAAAGGACATGGGGACCAGTAGTCAAGTTGACCATGAATCAGCAGTGTGCTTTTCCAGCGATGAAAGCCAACTGGTGTGCTGTGTTAGCAAGAGCATAGCCAACATCTGGAGAGAAGATGTATGAGAAGAGGCAGAGGAAGCTAGGGTTGTTCAGCCTGGAGAAGAGAGGTGGAAAGAGGGATCCAATTGCATTTTCCTCTGCCTAACGGGGAGCTGTAGAGAAGACAGAGACAGACCCTTCTCAGAGGTGAACAATAAGGGGAAAAAGGGGAACTAGCAGAAGTTGCAAGCAAGGAAGGTACCTCTGTACACAAGATAAAATGTGTTGTGCATCCGTAGCACAGGGGCCAGAACAGGTTGCTTGTGGATGAGGCCCTGAGCAAATGGACTTGGCTTTGGAGTTAGTCCTGCTCTCAGCACAACTGGGCTGAAGACGTTGCATGTTTCTCCAAAAATAAGTTATTCTCTGATCAAATGGCTTTCTGATAAAGGAAGAGAAAGGAAAATCACACTTCTCAGCCTATAGCACAGCCTTGGGCAGGTTGGCAGAGCCATGGATGGAGAGTGCTGTTTATTCCCTACACTTTAGTGTGTGATTGTGCCACCCCTGGAGAACGGCAGAATTTCTGTCAGACTCTGGAGAAGTGTATCCATGCTGGGTGAGGCCTGGACAGCAAATTGTCTGTTATGTGGGAGAAGCATCAGACCCCTGGTTCTAAAATGCTCACAGTGATGCTGTCTTTTCCCCCAGCCTGCATCCTGGAGACAGACTTTCTGATGATGTTCCAGCCTTGGAAGAAGACAGAAAGAGATGATCCCCATCTGCTTGCTCAGCTCAGCGCTCGTTCAATTTATGGACAGAGGCTCTGAGAGTGAGTTCTGGCATTGCCTGAGCAGAGCTTACATCTGGGTAGCACAGAGCAAACTCTCCACTGAGGGACACCTTCAGACCTCTTCGCCCATGCTCGAATTTCTCTACTTCTTGGACAAGTTTGCCACCCCATCACCTTCCAATTGCAACCCTGGCAACAGGCAGTTGTCATCCCATCACAGCATCTAAGCTATTGGTTTATCCGCATAGGTTTGTATTGGTGACATCCTCACTCCCTTTCAGTGACCGGGATGGCACAGAATCATTGCAGACATCTCACACGTTGACTGTTGCTGGCCTTATCTCCAGGATCAAGACCATATTTTTCTCCTCATTCCAGGAAGGACAAGTTTTAAGAGGCCCAGAATTGGAAACAGTTCCCCTCTCTTCCCATGCTTCCCACACATTTTTTTCATGTGGGGACTTGTTTACTGCAGTTATGCAAGCAGAGGAAGAGGGTTGGGGTGAGAGCAGAGGCCTGGCCAGGGGGCACAGCATCATTCCCACCACCCTGCATGTCCTCCCTGGCCCCTGCATCCCCCGCAGTGCAATGCTGCACCATGCTGGAGATCCATGAGTGAGCAGAGGGAGAAGGAAAGGTCCCATTTCTCTGGTTGCTCTCTGGGACTGGAGAGGATTTGATCTCGAGGTGGAACTATGGGATGCATCCTGGTTTCTGCAGAGTGGACACCCAGAGGTGACTGAGCTCCCCAGCTCCTTTCCTTGGATGCTGGTCACAAGCCAGTGACAGTCACCGTGCCAGGTCAGCACGATGACACTGTCCCTCTGCGAGAGTCCTGCGCTGAGAGTGGTGAAAGCCTGGGGAGGGTGGAGGGGACACCACACCCCTCCTGTGCATGGTGGCTGGGTTAAGGGCTGTGCTGTGGGGCTGGGCATGGGTGGTGGAAAGGGGTCAGAGACGTGATGGTGGCAGTGGGTGTCTCCTACTTTACAGAGTCCCCTGCCCATGCTGTGGGGTAGATGGGGTGGTAAGTGACATGGGGAGGACTCATGGACCTCCATTGTTATGTGGGAACATGGCATCCATGTGCCCCACTCCCCACATGCCTGGGGCACTGGAGGGGGAGAGGGACATCCCGCTGTGGGGCTGGAGCAGAGGAGCCCTGACGTGGGGCAACAAGAAGGCAGACATGGAGGGGGGCTGTGTTTGCAGAGCCTTGAAGTCAGTGCCCACAATGTGGAGGTGAGCCCTCTCCCCACCTTCCCTGGGCATCCACCACAGCTGTCAGATATGCCCAGGGATGTTGCTGGTGCTGGCATCTTCAGCAAGACCACTGCTCCCCCAGTCACCTCTTGGAGGTGAAAGCACTTGGATTTTTTTTCTTTCCCCTGAGGCACTTATGTCCCTGGCAAACATGACATCCAGTTTGTGCCAGATGGTGCCAGCCTGCACTTGGAGATGTCTAAGCACCTTGCATTATTCCCTGAACTCCACAGAGTGTGCATACAGTATTTCTCCTGAAGCCCAAGCCAAGGCAGCATGCAGCTTGCCCTGCATGAAGGCCTCACACCGTGCCTGGGTGCAAACAGTACATTGAGCCCAGCCTCCTAGGCCAAGAAAGAACAGAACTTTGCAGAAGCAGATGCTGCCTGAGGTCTCCTTCAGCTTCTGTTTGTGTGCCCTACTCAGAGCAGCTGTCTCCTATTACCATCGCTCCTGGTTGTGTCTGGAGGGTGTCATGGCCCTGAGGCTACTAATAGGCCTTAATTGCCCTGATCAGCCTCACATGGGCCCCATCCACACCCCGCCCATGGCTCAGGAGCACCTTTTAAGCTCAGCCCTGAGCACTCTGAGCTTTCTCGAGGCTCTGAATTGTAGCTGTGCTTGTGTTCTGGTCTCTCTTCTGGATAAACCCTGGACCTGTGTTGTAGGCAGCTTGTCTCCAGTTCTGTCTCCTGGATAGACCAGCACCATGTGGTAGGTATCCTGTCTCTTGGATGAACCTCTGGATGTTGTAGCAATGTCTCAACCCCTATCTCCTATTGCTCTGATGGAACTCCTTGGATGTGCCCCAGACCTGGTTCCTTACTTCTGTCGTGTGGATAGGGAGGGGAGGGATGGTCCAAGCCGCTTGGGTGCTCTTTGTGATTTTTTTTCTGTGTATTTGTGGGTTGCATCTGCAAAGCTGGCATCTTCTTGCAGGGCTGGGAGCAGCTGCTGGTAGATGGCTGGGCCGGGCTGACCCTGTGGTTTGGGTGGGCTGCTGGTCATGCAGGCACTGACAGGCTGCAGCACCTGCAGAGCACGTGTGTTCTTGCAGGCTGTGTTGATCTGCCTCTGCCCCTCATCTAGGGGAAAGAATAGACTGTATTGGGGCAGGACTTTGTGCATAGCCTTATGAGGACCACCTTGGTCCTGGCAAGCTTCACCCTGACTCCTGTGGTGGGCAATGTTCTTAGTTTGGTGCTCAGGGATCACTGTCAGCCCAGGAGGTTACTAGGGGCTTCAGGCTTCTGAAGGGATTGAAGGAGGCAGACAGGGATGGTGGTGGTGAAAAGACCTGCCATGGTGGGGTAATGCTGATGGATCAGATGAAGCAAAGGGCAGTGGACTGATGACTCCATGACCATGCCTGTGGGTTTTGGCCCCCTGAACCCACCAGGTACCAAAAGACAGGGTGACCCTAACCAAAGGGTCTTTTGTCTGTAGCCCAGTACTAGGGAGGTGAGCAGAGCTTGGAGGATGACTGAGTAAAAGGCCAGAGCTTTTGATGGCCCTTCTGTAGCCAGAACAATGGCTGACATCATGTTTTATTTAAGAGGGAGAAGGAAAAAAATGTGCCCAGAGGACTGTGGCCCTGGAGCCCTGGGAGAGATGGAGTTTATTTTTCCTGCCTGCTGGTTCCTCTTGCACCCCCCCTCACCCCCCCAGCCCTGGCTGTGGCACAGCACATTCCTTTGTTGTGATCTTCTCCCTCCCATGCAACAGCACATTCCTCCCATGCTGGCTGCTGCCTTCTGCTGGGGACCACGTTGTAGGCCTGTTCTGGCCACCCTGGCATAGTGGGGTGGGGAAGGTGATGGTGATCACCTCTCCTTAGTGCTTGTGTACAGCTGGAAGCTCTCTGCTTTCCACCATTGCTGGAGTTCATGGTTCATGTGGCCATGTCTTGCTCATGGTCTGGGTCCTGCTCCACCCTGTGCACAGGTGTCTGTCCTGGTGCTGACATCTCCTCCATCCCTGGAGAACTGAGTGTCTGGGAGTGATGGGTTGAGCCTTACCATCTGTGCAGTTTCCTCTGCTCTTGTGGCCCATGGTCCTTGCTTCTGTGGCAAGTACATTGAACCAGAGGGGTCCCAGCAGCATGGGACAACCTTCCAGGTGGAGATTCCCATGCACCCCAGCCTGTTGGGGCCAGGGCTGTCTGTTTCCCTATGCTGGGTGGAGCAAGACCAGCCTGGGCTTAAGGTCATCCATCTGGATCCCAAACAGGCAAGAGCACAGGAAGGTGCCTGCCAAGTCTTGTGAGCTGTGGGGAGATGAGCTAACGCCTTGCAGGGCTGAGTTCATGGGGCTGGCAGCAGTTCCTAGTGCAGGGGCCACCCCAGGCAGGGCAGGTCACCCAAGAGGGTCTGGCCAGATGTGGGTGCTGCAGTGGGACACCCTGGGGTCATGCTCCCCTTCTGGGCAGTGCTGGTAGGGGGTCAAGAAGGCCAGGCTGTGGGTGCTGGTGCACCAGACCAGTGCATTCCACACACCCTGCCCTTGCACTCTTTCTGGCCTCACTGGGTTTTGTGGGCAATGTGCTGCTGTGTCCCTGTTCCCTCCCCACATGCTGCTGTGAGCCCAGCCACAGGTCTGGCTGCTTGTCTTGCAGCATTTTCTTGGCTCAGTGAGACAAAATGAGATGTTACCTTCTCTCAGGGCTTGGCCTTGTGCTCACCACACAGCCCCTTCCCAGCAGTTGTCCCTATACCCAACCATAGAGGTGACCAGCAAGGTCCCCTTGCAGCCCACTGAGATGTCTGAGAGGTGGGAAAGTCCCTTCCTCCTCTTTTATGGTTTTGTGATTTATTTTTTTCACTTGTTCCACCTCTACCTTGCTCCTGCTCATGCTGTGGGATGCATAGGAGAGAGCTGGAGGCTCTGGTGCAAGGTTATGGGGGACACTGCAGAGGTCTGGGCAAGACTGGGGATCTTGACTGGAGCACAAGGGCCAAATGGGGCCACATGTGCCCTGTCTCCTGTCAGGCTGGGCTAAACCAGGATTAACTGGCGGGGCAGCTGGGAGCTGCCATATGCCAAGAATGTTTCCAGGCTGGGGAAGGGCTTGACATGAATCACCCGCTCCTTTTGCTGGACACTGGCTGCAGGCTGGTCTTCATGCTGTGCTGTGACAGGTCCTGCAGCTACCCTGGGGCCCCTGTGCAGATGAGGGGTCTAAGGCCCATCAGCATCACCTACCCAGGTGGCTCCAGCCTGATTTTGTGGCTTTTGGGGAGCCCCAGCTGGGTCTGAGACCTAGCACCCATCTCTCTTTTTTTGGGCACTGCTTGTTGGGGAAGCCTATGTGTGGCTGTAGGTTGCAGGCATGGGACATCTTCCTCCCATGCTGCTTCAGCTCTTTCTCCACCACTTGTGTCTATACTCCTGAGACTGCATTTTCAGGAGTTGTAAATCAGTTTCTGGAGATATCCCACTTTTTCTGGTTGGTACCATAACACTGCTCAGCCCAGTGCCAGCTCTTGTTGCTAGCTCCAGTGGCCATCAGCATGGGGGATGGTCTTCAGCTCTGACCAACACCAGCTTGGTCCTTCTGTGACCACAGGGAATCCCAGCAGCTCAGGACATGGGGGCTTGCAGCCTTCCCACAGCCAACAGGCTTCTGGAGAGACAGTGCTGGGGAAAGGTTTTGCAACCTGGGGTGCTCCTGTCCATGCCCAGCACTGCTGGCCTCCTGTGCTGGATGCCCAGCAAAGTGGGTGGCTGGTCTCACTACTGGCCCCAGAGATGCTCATATCCCTGAGAATCATAGGATTATTTTGATTAGAAGACACCTTTCAGACCATCAAGTGCAACCATTCTGACAGGGCACCACTAAGCCATGTCCCTCAGCACCACATCTCCATGGCTCTGAAACCCCTCCAGGGATCATGGGGACTCCACCACTGCCCTGGGCAGCCTGGGCCAGGCCTCGACAACCCTTTTTGAGAAGAAATGTTCCTGATATCCAACTTAAACCTGCCATGGTGCAACTTGAAGCAGTTTCTTCTTGCCACGTTGCTTGTTCTTTGGGACAAGAGACTGGCCCCACCTGGTTCCAACCTCCTGTCAGGGAGCTGTGGAGAGTGAGATGATTTCCCCCAAGCCTCCTCTTCTCCAGGCTAAACAACCCCAGGTCCCTCAGCTACTTCTCACTGGATTTATGTTCTAGACCCTTCACCAGCTTTGTTGCCCTTCTCCAGTTCATCTGCTTGCCATGCACAGCAAGGCAGTGAGGAGGGCTGGGAACCAGATCATCCCTGGGGACACCTGCGAGGCAGTGGCTGAATGAAAGGAGCAGGAAAAACATGGGGAGGCAGGGCTGCTGCTGCCCAGCGCCAGGCTCCTCTCCTTGCCAGCACACTGAACTGCTTGGGGCTAATGTCATGCTAACTCCTTTAATTCAGAACATCTCTGTTTTCATTTGGAAAAATAGAGGTTTACATGTTCCCTTCAGTCTAGCTGAAGCTAGCTGGAAATGTTGCTGTGGAGAGGGTCCATGTCTGTGGATGCTTTCTGTCAGATGTGGCATCACTTCCTTCACTACAACCAGTGCAAAACCTGTGCGGTGTTGCTGCAGCGAGACGTGTGGTCGAACTGTTGTGCAAACACAACAATCGGCCTGAGGTACCGCGCCTGGTGACCTCACTCTGAGGTTTTCTGGCGAAGGATGCAATCACTAGGACAGTATTTTTCCCTTGCTTTCCTAACACTTTCCAAACAAACTCATCTGAACGCATTGACTCAAGGGTTTCAAGAAGCTCTGCTGAGCATAAAGACACACATCCAGAGTCTGGTGCCTGTGGACTTGTCAGCTCATCGGCTCAAGAAATAAACAATAAATGGAGCAGACCTCTAAACATCTGGTGGAAAGTAGGAGCATGTTCCACAGTCTGAGTGTCTGAAGGATAAATGGGGCTGGACCGAGTCACAGCTCCTTTCTTGTCTGTGTTGCAAGTGGGTCAAGCGTGATATTTACAGGCTTCAGTGATGCTGTGACTACAGCATCTTGGCTCTTCTTTCACTGGCTTCTTGGAGAATAGTGACACGTGTGAAAAACATGCTGCTGGGGCACAATGTCCTGGGTCCAAATGGCAGCAGAGATGGGGAGGGAGAAGCTCTGGGGACAAGCTGAGTTCTTACCCATGAACATGATCAAGCAAGGCATGCTGTGCTGGGAGATGAAGAGAAGCTGTGAGTGCTGTAGCCACCTGGAGAAGATGGAAATCAGGCAGAAAGTAGCCTTCCAAGCAAGCTGGCTTGGTTGTCTCTGTCTGTCTGGAAGAGACTTCCCTAGAGGTGGATATGTAATACATGAGCCTGACCAGAAGCAAGTAAGGGAAGCTGTAGTGAGTTTTAGTGCTCAGCACTGTAGCTAGGTCCTGCACCTTCCTCACTTTCACGTGTGTGGCCAAAGCAAAAATAAAATTAAGAACAACAACAAAAAAATCGGGACATTGAGGTTCGTGTAGCCAAGGAACAGACCTCTCATGGAAATACATAAACCAGCAGGTCTAGTGATCCCTGCCTCAGAGTTAAGTGTCTGAATGGTCCCATCGATTTCATTTAGGGAGGAGTGTGCAGTTAAGTGCTTTGCTGGATGAAGGCCTAGGAGATGGGAGGGCTGAACTCCAAGTGGAGCTGGGCAGGAAAGAGCTTATGTACTTCACTGCAGTGGTTGGGTTTTCCAGCTTGGAGACAGACAAGAAGGGCAGGCAGAGTGTGGTAATCCTGCCTTGGAGCTCCAAACATGGCAGGGGTTGGAGCCAGGATCTTGGATGGCCCAGATGGTGGTTCCCAGCATGCCTGGTGCTGTGCTGTCCCCCAGGAAGCACAGATATGGTCAGGCATTTCTCCATCCTGAGAAGGTTCTCCTTCCAGAAGCTCCAGCAAAACATGTAACAAGCTGGGCAGGGCTGAATTTTCTGCAGAGGCATAGGTAAGGATGGCAGAGTGATGTAGAAACAGTGTCTACCTGCAGAAGAGCAGGGATGGTCCTACTAAGGACAGCATGAGGAGGAATGAAAGAGTATGACTTGGGAGACCCACAGTTAATCAGGATGCTGGGGGGAAAGACCCCAGGCAGGAGATTGATGGCCAGATGGTCTTGATGAGGGGCTATGGTTAGTTCCCCACCTCTGAGTGCCTATACTGTGCAGATGTGAAGCTGTGGGCGCTGTTGGTCGTGGCACTGAGCCATGCCTAGCAATGGATATATCCAGGTGACTGTGGTCTTGAGGTGGCCCTGAACAAGTGGAAAGTAGGAGAGAAGACATCACTGGCCTGAGGAAGTGACAAGGTGGACTGGGCAAGAGTGAAAGGAGATGATCTGATGTTTTCTGAGGTAAGGCCAGGCCATCCCCAGGTGCTGTGGGCACAAGGATAGTGCGATCTCCAGACTGCTTCTTGAAGCTTCAGGAGATGTATCTGCAGCAATACCCCTCATTTAGAATCCCAGTTCTGGGGAAGTGCAGCTAGTGCCTGAGACCATGGAGAGCTCCTCCAGCAAGAGGTTTATGAGCTCCTGAGACCTCTTCAGGAGCCCCTGGGGAGCTGGACAACAGCTCCACTGACCCATTCACCAGTGACTTGGAGGGTGCTGGGGCAGCTGTTCCTGGGACATCCAAACAGCCAAGGGATGCTTGTGCATACGTCGAGGAGGGAACGGCTTCCTTGCAGCTGGGACTTGGCAGAGGTGCAATCTCATGCATGGTGATGATACTCGGATATCATCTCTAGTGATTTATGGCTGGAGCACGCAAGCGCTGCTTTGGGAAGATCCTCATAAATAGCTCCAGCATGACAGAGGGTCCGCTGGATAATGGAAAATCGAGGGATCATCCTTCACCATGACTCTGTGCAGTTTCTGGTAGTTAACCCTGATGTGACAGCTCAGAGGGACATGCAGCTCTTGCTCCAATTCTTTCCTATGCAAGTCAGGTCCTTTGGGCCTCCCCAAGCCAGGAAAGAAGCCATGGGTCATCCCATGCTGTGACAGGCAGGGCAACACCATGCCATGCTAAGAGGTAGGTCACATGCCACTGTGCCATGGTAGGGTGATACTGCTGTGGCCAGGCAATGGCCCATAGGTCACCCTCTATACCACTGAGCTCCAGTGCTTGTGACATGTTGTGTTTCTTATGCTGTGCTGCCACGTGTCCCCCCTCTTTCCAGCCCCTCTTGTATCCCATGTGGATTTTCCAGCATTCCTGTGGAGCAGTTTTTGTCTGGAGTATTTGCCACCTGTTAGCAAAACTTGTGCTTCGCCTCTAAAGCCAGTCATTGTGTTTGCCCTGTTATGTTCTCATTGACAGCTCGCTGCTCTGAAGCTCACCTCCTGCTGCTGCAGAGGGCTCATCCTGTGCAGGAGTTGCCCAGGACCTTGTGAGGTCTCCCTTCACCCTCATGGCTGAGCCACCTTCACAGGCTGGTTCCATCTCTTCAGCTTTCCCTGCAGTCCCTTCCAGCAGCAGCTATGCTGACCCCAGCACTTGTCCCAGGTGTCCCCTGTTCCCAGTATGGACCTGGGGCTGGTGGCCACCATCTGGGCTCTTCTGTGAGGAAGAGGAAGCACAGGGAAGGGGCACATGGCAGATCGCATCTCTGACAAGGGGTATCCTCTGCCCGCTGGGCAGGTGCCCAGGCAGCTGGACTCAGCTTGATGGTGTTGGCTCTGATGCTACAGAAGGAACAGATGGGATCCATTAGCAGAGATTATTTAGATATCTCCAAAGGGCTCCGTCACAACCCATTACACTTAGACAAGCAGACATAATGAGGGCTTAACGCGGCTGTCTCGGCAACACGCCTGGTACAGCTCAGCACTGGTGGAGCCATGGAAGGATGGTGGTGTGCATGGAAAATGCTGTTGAACCCCAGGGTCTCAGAAGGTCTGGACAGTGGTGAGCAGCCAGGTCCACCAATTTGCACCTCTGCTCCCACACAACTCCGGTGCCTAGCAGCCCTCAGGATGGGAGGATGTTGGATCTGGATGTGTCTTCCTGCCTCAGCTTCCACCCTTCCTCCCCTCTGTCACTGCTCTTCTGCAGAGAAATGGGAGGACACCAGTTCCAGTGCTCTGGTGCAGGTCTTGCTCTTGGCCCCATACTGGGCTAACAAATTCAGAGTGCATGTGATCCCTGTGCTGAACCTGGGAGCTGCCAGCTGATCCAACAGCTCAGCCCCTGCCTCACCCAGGCTGTCTCTCAAACACAGCAGCTGCATGAGATCCCTTCACCACAGTCCGTGGGACCCGCTCTCCCCCCCATCATCTCCTCCTTGACAAGCCCAGATGCCTCCAACTGATGGGTGGAGGACACTACAGCCAGGAAAGGCAGCTGCCTCCGGCACCTCGCCACACGGTGCCATTTCGCAATGCCTCTAGCCCAGTAGGGTGGCTGGAGCCTGCCGTGAGGAGCTGGGACAGGGCTGTGGCTTGCCAAGCCCTTGGTGCTGCTTAGCTGCATCCTTGCCAGGTCCCTGCTGCTGTTGTCCCTTTTTAAGGGACCAATTCTTGCTACTCTTTGCTTTCTTACAGTGTGCTCTGTGCTCTGGAAATGCTGTACTTCAAAGGGAGGTGTCACATGGCAGATAGAGTTCTTTTGGGGAGGGTTTGGAGACCCAGGAGGTGGAAGGAGGGTAGGATGTTTCCTGGGGATCTCTGCAGAGGAGTGGATGTGTCTTTATTAATATCTGCCCTGCACTGGATTTTAGGGAAGCCTTTGACCTAACAGCAGTTAGCAAATATTAGAGGGAACAGGCTGGAAGGGGTTGGGTGGAGATCTACCATGCCACCAGGACAATTTCCAGTGGGCTAGGTATCCCTTGAACCAGAACACTGCAGGAGCTGTTTGGTCCATTTTCTCAGCTGTCCTACTCCCAGGGGTGCAGCAGAAGGTCCTGGGCTACCCTGACCCATGAGGACCTTGGATCACATCTCCCAGGTGTTGCAGGGAGTCACCTCTGCAGCACCCTGCCCAGTGCTTTCCATGCACAGGGTCTGTAAAGCCTGGGTGAGCTGTCTCCCACCAGCATCTGCCTTCTGCTGGCTTTCCCTGTGGGGTTCACGAGGCTCCCCAGGTTTCAGCTGTGGTGGTTTTGTAACCAGATCATCTGTTTCTCAGCCTTTCTGGGTGACAGCTGCAGTTTCAAGGCAATTCTCCAGGAATTTAACAACACCGAATGGGATCCGGATGGGATGGCTCAGGTATCTGAAGGTATGTCAAGCCTCCACTCAAGCATTTGACAGTGTTTTCCATGACCTCATGAGGCCGAGGATCATTAGCCTGGTCTCTACAGAAACTCGAGCTTCTAGCAGGGAGTTATGGTTTGTAATTTGTCGCCAGCACAGTAAGTGTGTCACGTCTAGTGAGCATGGCTTTTATATTTGCCATTACATGACTGGGCGTCATAGTCTCTAATAATGCTATTTCTGGATTGCAGTGATGTTAATTGAGAACTAATGTGTCATTAATTATACAAAAGACTTGATGCCAGCACTGGGTTGTGTGTCTAATTTCTGGAACTACTGTCCTCATTTGTTTTGTTTGACAGCTTCTAGCTTTTGACGTTTTGTTCTACAGCCACAGTGAACCCAGGCCAGGGGGTCCCTGGACATGCCCGTCCTCCTTGAGACTCATCCTGCTTCCAAGCAGATACAGCCTGGGATCACTGCAAGAACTCCTGCCTGGAGGTGCTCTCCTCCCATGCTGCCATACATGTGCTGCCAGGATGCGCAACGTTAACAGGTTGGAGTTGCGCCTCATGCATGGTCTTTGTTGCAACAGGACATCTCTGTCTATGCCAGGGAATGGGATCCTGGGCAGCCTGCTCTGGGTGAACCTGCTTTGGTGGAGGCGGGGGTTGGGTGAGCTCATCTTCCCTTCAGCCCCTACCATTCAGTGATGCTGTGATTCTGTCCTTTGTGGCTACAGTTCACTTCTCCTTACGGCTCTAAAGAAAGGGTTGGCTAGCTCAGAGACTTTCCCAGGTTTCTATCTTAGCCTGAAAGGACAGTCTGTGTCCTCTGGCTAATTCAAATAGCCCAAATCTTGAAGGTCCCAGTGTGGCTTCATGTGGAGGGGGTGGGAAAGATGTGCCACTGTGCACAGAGGCTTTCTTGAAGGGGTGCACTGAAGGACTGTGCTGGGGGCTTGTCCCCAATGAGTGACATTGTCCATTTTTTGTACATTTCCCAGTGGGAATGAGCTGAATTTGATCTGGGATTAGCCAGCTGGTTTGTGTTGGTGCACAGGTGGGAGACCAAGCGATGCCATGTGTGTGAACTCTGGGGAGCAGACATGGTCTGTGTCAGCACCTCAAGGCAGCTCCTGGGGTGGCTGAGGCTTAACCTGTGTTCAACCACTTTTTCTCATACGTTATTTCTTTAACCTGGAGTGTTTTCCCATTGTAAGTCCCTCCCAGAGCTATTCAGGACTCTGGTTCTGTTGTTCTGGCGTTTTTCCCTGTAGTATAATATGATCCTTGTGAACTCCACTGCCTTCAGTATCTCAAATATTTGCAGTATCTTTTTGTAAAATATTTTGGATGCACAGCATAGCCCCAGGGAGTCCCGGGAAGCACCTCCCAGATAAGGCACTAGGAGCATGCATGCATGCAGGAAGGCTTGGGCTTTGTCCAGGGGAACCGGTGAGGATCCAGATGAAACATCCTACATGAGAACATCTGACCTCTGCCACTTGCTCCGAACCGTCTCTCCTGCCAGGCACAGCAGAACATGCCATTTTCACACCAAATTTCATTACAGACTAATTTTCTTCTTTATCCGTGTTGCACAGACTGGCTCTGCAGGGCTTTGCTATCTCATGTCTCCCTCTTGCCAGCTGGTTCCTCTGTCAGTTCTGCTGACGTGCCAGAGGGACATTTTTAGCTGCTCTTATGAAAGGACGTTATTTTCTAAAATTATCTGTTACTGATCATTTCCTAAGCTTCTACAGCCCTGTCTGTCTCCTCCCAAAGAGGACACTGAAGACAGGTCCAGGCATCTCCCCCAACCCTGCGCTCTCCCCAGGGGCCAGCAGGGAGAGTGGGTGCCCAGCACAGATGTGGAGATCCCTTCTGTACTCATCTGAAGGGCAGAGTGGTCCCACGCTGCCATCTGGCATTCCCCCATTTCCCCCCCCCCCCCCAAAAAATGTTTCCTGAAAGCCTCCAGCATGATCTTTTTTTGTGCTGCCTCTGTCTCCCATACAGCCACTGCAGGATCACCCCCCAGTCCAGCTGTGACATGGTTCTGCTCACCATGATGAGTTTTTTCCAGCGAGCTCCTTTCCACAGTTTTACAAAACATGTGTGCCAAGATCTGGCTACAAGCGGGTGGTTCATCAGTGATCAAGGGGGTTTTCCAGTCCCTCTGTGTGCCATCACTCGATGGTGCCCACAATGAATCCATCACTGTGAGATTTTTCCTCTCTTCAAGGAGTCCTTCCTTGGGGTTTTTCTTTTTTTCCTCTTTCCTCCTCCTCTTTCCTTTTTTCCTTTTCCCCTTCCCTTTTTTTCTTTTTTCCCTTTTCAAAATGATCCAGCCTTGAGCCATGGCTCTGTCTCAAGCAGCTGAGCAGCTCTGTCTGAGAGCAGGGCCGTGCGTTTCGTTTTGCTCGTGCTGCCAGAGACACGACCCTTCATGCTGCACCCTGCATCTGCTGCACAAACACGCTTCATGGGATGCCTGCGCTCCTGGTGCTGTTGCCTTATGTTCCAGCCTGCTCTGCTGTGCCACAGTTGTGTTGTACTGGGACTGGCAGTGCCATCCAGGTGTGTTCTTGAGGCTGGTGAAAGCAGATTGGTTTTGTAAGCATTAGCTAAGATTCCCCAGCTTTCTCTCTCAGCTTTGGTTTTAGGATCGTCATTAATTTCTGGGCTCAGTTACAGACCTGAATACCCTCCAGTGCTCTCTTTGATCACTCAACAGCCTCCAGTTTGCTCTACATGTCTCTAAAGTTCCATCCTCTCCAGGCTGCTTTTCCCACCCCAGTGCACTCTGGATTCCTGTGGCACTGCCTCAGCCTCTTCTCTCTCCCCCTTTCCCTTACAGCAGAGGCAGATGAATAGCTCTCTGCCTCCACCTCCGCACAGATATCCTCTCAGAGACCAGGGAGGAAACACCCTTGGTGCGTGGCTGGAGATGCAGGACTTTTCTTGGAGACTATAGTCCCTGCTCCATCTCCAGAGCTCACCCCTCTTACCACCCCTGTGCAGGGGTGATGAACAGGAGCTTGTAATGACCAGTCTGTCCACAGCTGAACACAAACTTCTGGCCCAAGCCTCCTACATGGACTGTCCTAGGAGGTCTGTAGCACCAGGGGCATCCCTCACGGAGCTGAGTGAGGTGCTCATAAATCTTAATCTCTCTTATTGTTGGATGTCTCCTTGCAGGCAATATAATTTCGGAATCAGGGGTTCTGAGTCCCAGTACCATGATGTTCAGTGACAACTCCACAGCATCCAGAAACAAAAAAGGTCAGAGAAACAAGTGGTTTCCATTGTGTTTTTCTGGGATATGGACTATGAACTAGAAATAACCCTGCTGATCCTCAGCCAGGTGCAATTACTGTGGTCCATGTCTTTGGTGACTGGTGATGTCCTCAGAGGGTTGTGTTGTGTCCCCATTTCAGATGGATGATCCCACAGGTATCACCCACCTCTCTACCTTCCTGTAACCTTCACATAACTAAGCCAGTGCTCCCGTTTTTACTGGAAAGTGCTTTCTCTTACTGTACTGACACAAGTGCATGGCCTTATCAGCTCTGCCTTCATGGATTCAGTGCAGTTTAATTCAAAATCCTTAGTTTGAGACATCTGTATTCTGTCCCAGTGGGATACCCACAATCCAACAGTATTAAACTCTGGGCAAGTCATGGTCAGGACCACCACTGTTTTGAAAGTAGTTTGTGAAACATCTGTCCAGAGTAGTTTGAGATTGCACTGAAATACTCTCAAGAGCCCTACAGCTGAGGCTTAAGCAGGAATAAAATGCACATACCCGTGATGTAACATGAAAGAGAAAGCACTTCTTCTATGGAAGGGAGGTGCGTAATTGCCGAGACGCGATCTGGATCTGGTTTTAATCCCATTGGACAGATTGAACACTGTCAAGTGCAATTTCTAATCTCAGCCCTGCTCTGCTGCGTTGGAGTATGGCTGAAGGTGTTTTTCAAGTGTTTAGGAGCCTTTCCAAAGACAACAGTATCATCTGGATAACATCAGCCTCCAGGCTGGTTACTGCGAACGGGACGCTCTTTGAAAAGCCCTCAGTGCTGATGCAAGCCCAGATGGCGCATGTTTAACCTGGGACGCGTCCATCTCTAATACATGCCATGAGGTTCCTGTGGCTCTCGCACCCTGGCTCAACCACACTCAGCCTATAAGTGCAGTGCAGAAGTGCTGTCCCCTCTCCCAAGACCCACAGGACTTCTGTGACCCAAGGAGGTAGCCAGATGTGTTGCAGATGTTTCCTGATGTGATGAGTCTCTAGGTGCAGCCTGCAACCCCTCCAGGTCTCCCAAGCTCTGTGTGCAGTGAACTGCCCCAGCCTTTCTGCATATGCAGCACAGCATCAGCACCTCCAGGACAGCAGAAGCACCATTGGTGTGGACTGGCCCTGGCTCACCATGGGTACAGTCTCCTCCAGCGATGCCCTTGGTGGAACCTGGCCTTGAGGTGTGGCAGAGTGTGGATTCAGGGGGTGCAGAGGTGGTGATGGAGCTGGGGTTCTTCAGCCTGGAGAAAAGGAGGCTCAGGGGAGACCTTGTCATTCTTGACAACTCCCTCTTGGAGCCAGGTGGGGTCGGTCTCTTGTCCCAAGGAACAAGTGATAGGATGACAAAACAGCCTCAGGTTGCACCAAGGGCAGTTTAGGTTGGACATGAGGAAAAATATCTTCCCCACAAGGGCTGTCACGGCCTGGCCCAGGCTGCCCAGGGCAGTGGTGGAGTCCCCATGATCCCTGGAGGGGTTTCAAAGCTGTGGAGATGTGG
>JANHGN010022761.1:918-15152 GCA_024605025.1 Megaceryle maxima | reverse complement strand
GTGCTGGATTGTATGATCCTGCTCTGGCAGGGGGGTTGGACTCGAAGATCTCCAAGGTCCCTTCCAACCCCTGACACGCTGTGATACCCCGTGGTAATTTCTGTAATACAGTTAAGGCAAAGCAAGTTTTATTAGATGAAAAGATGCTAAACTTTGTAATGTACTTCTTCATTCAGTCCAGATATATGGCCTGGTTTTGAATTTAAGTATTTTCTCTAAATGCTGAGTGACAGCAGATACTCTTTGAACAACCTTACTCCCCTGCAGGTGCCAAACACTTGCTCAACCCAAAGTAAATCTCTCCTTACTATTCAGGGTGCCTGCAAGAAACCAAGGGATGCATTTCTCTCTGACCACAGCTGTGACACTTTGGGTCTTGAAACAATGAAGGAGATAAAGCCACACATATCCAGGTACTTACATATATTATATTTCCTAAAATACAAGTGAATTTAAGCTCAGATTTATCTCACCGAAGGATGTACTTGAAACAGCTAAGTCCTAGGATCCTGTGCCACTCTAGGATTCCTATGCAGTCACTGCATGAGCTGAGCATCACTGAAGATGGGCTCAGTCCTTGTAAGCTCTGGTTTCCTTCCTGAAGCTGCATGTTTTTCTTCACCATCTAACAGAGGAGCCTACAGCAACCATGTGTCTCATATAGGAATCTGGGCTATGTATCTTTGCTAGGTGTTTTGGCAGAGAGGTAGGACTTGATGATCTCCAAGGTCCCTTCCAACCCCTACCATTCTGTGACTCTATCAGGAGGTGAGGAGGTGAATGTGGAGTTAGCAGAGACAGAGGCACTCAATTCACAAGACACTGTGACCCTTCGCTGAGAATGCAGCCTCTGCATCTAAGCGATTTGTTGTACATGGGAGGAGAAAGACATCCACTGGTATAAAGCCAGTGAGTGTCTCTCTACATGCAGTTTCCTATAGAAATAAGAAACATCAAAACTTTGAAGTTTTTATATATATATTTTCTGGGAAAAAAAACCAAACCAAACCAAACCAAACAATCAAAAAACCAAACAAAAAAACAAACAAAACAAAACAAAACCAAAACCAAAAACCAACCAACCAACCAAACAAACAAACAAAAAACAACCAAAAACAAACCTCACAGAGCAGGTAAGCACTGAACCTGCTCAGGCTCCTAGAGTGTGAAAAGGAAAAGGAGAAATATCATAGAATCATAGAATGTTTTAGGTTGGAAGGGAACTCTAGGGGTTATCTGGTGCAACCTCCTTACACAAGTAGGGACATCTCTACCTAGGGCAGGTTGCTCAGAGCCCCATCAAGTCTGACCCTGAATGACTCCAGGGATGGAGCCTCTACCACCTCTCTGGGCAGCCCGTTCCAGTGATCTATCACCCTCATATTAAACAACTTTTTTCTAATGTCCAGTCTAAACCTATCCTTTCCTAGCTTAAAACCATTGCTCCTTCTCTTTTTATTACAAACCCTTTTGAATAGGCCTTCCCCCATATATCTGTCCCTTTATTGAATCTTGCAGTGACATTTTAGCAGCTGGAGAACTTCATCACTCATCGCTGATTTTATATATATATATCAGGATAAAGAACAGAATGGGTGTATAAGGTATATGTGTGTAAGGTATTATCCACTGTTACCTATGACATTTAAGACAGCCTTATCATTTAAGATGATGTCATGCTATCAGTTTATTAGAAATCAATTCTCCATGCTTGGCAACAATGATGGAAGTAATTTCTGGACTAAAAGAATTAAAAACCAAAAAAGTCTTCATATTTCTCCATCATCATGGAAAGCAACAACAAGCAAAATATAGAGCAGGTGTCCTGGGAGGTCTGATTCCTGGTTAGGGCTCTATTCCTGGCTCCCTCAACTTCCAGATTAGTCATTTCTCATGGCTCTGTTTAACCATCTGTGCTTCTCAATACACATTCACACCTCATCTGGCAGCAGCCTGACAACTGTGAGCTGACAATTATTGTGACAATAGCCAACAGTAGGTCAATCAAAATGTAAATATACTTTTCTAAATAAAATAAGCCTTGAGAAGATGATGCCCAGGGCTGTGGAGACCAGTGTTAGCATGAGGAATTATGTACAGTGTACTGCTGGTCCTCAGCAGATGCTCTTAAAATCATTACCTGACAACTGCTCACCCTTCTCATAAAAATGCTGGGCAGTCAATTAGTTAATATTTAAATGTATTTAATCCTCTTGATGAAAACCAGTGAAAACTCTATGAAGCAGAGTACCTCATGAGTGCTGGTTAAATATGCAAAGGACAAAGTGTGTACATTTTCTACCGTGAGCTCACATTAAGTTTGTATTATTTGAAAGAACAGGTTAAGCCTGTGACTGTCAATTAGTTTCAACAGTCTAATGTTCATATGTGGCTTTCATCAAAAGTGCTTCACATTTTGTGAATTACAGAGAGACGAATAACAAAATGCTGTCTTTTAGTGAGTCATTACCTGTATCTGACAGTTACATCAAATGAAGCATGAAAAGCTAGACCATCCTACGTGACCAAGTCATGGGAATGAAGTGTGATTTAGGCTGTTTCTTGTTGATGGAAGCATTTGCACTCTTACAGCAAGACTAAGTATTTTGTTGAATCTCTGTCCAAGTGACTAAATAGAGCATCAGAGACAAAGCTGCAGTTTTGTTCCAGGATCCTGAGCACAGCTTTCTGTGCCTTCCCTAGGTCACACACCTAGGGGATGAGGCCAGCACTAGCTGTTCAGGTTCACCCATTCGACCACCACAGCTTGCATCATGTTGGGCAAGGGACTTGACTGAATGCATTCTCCTTTAAGGTAGATTGTATCTGTCAAATAAATATATTTGATTTAAAGATGGCTCATAGTTGAGGACTGATCATGATCCATGGCATTTTTTTCCCCAAATCAGATATCTTATTAAAATGATTTGTTAATAATGGCCTCTCTCCTGAATCCATCTAGCTTTGACTTCAACCACTGGATTT
Source organism: Megaceryle maxima (assembly GCA_024605025.1). NCBI lineage: Eukaryota > Metazoa > Chordata > Aves > Coraciiformes > Cerylidae > Megaceryle > Megaceryle maxima. The sequence goes on along the minus strand of JANHGN010022761.1, from coordinate 12,167 downwards.
TGTTGTGACTTTATCTGATATGCTGGAAATTCCATAATGAAATTGGTTCCTCAAATAAACAGCTACAAGGATATAACCTAACTCTCAATCTTAACTTAGTTAAGATAAGTAGATGAGCTCATTAAGAGTCTTTTCCCAATACTTCATTAAATCTGTGACTCATACCTAAACTGTCCCAGTGTTAAATAGTTGCTGAAAACATCACAGCTCAGGAATTATCACAACACTGCCAAATGAGGAGGTACCATAACTCGTCTATTCCTACTTGATCTTTTCCTGCCTGCCTGTGTTTCCCCTGGTAGCACTAGGCTTTTCCATAGTATGACAGGAAAATTCAGGCTGGAAGGGACCTCTGCAGGCTGGCTCCAAGATCAGCCCCATCTGTTCAGAGCTTCACTCAGCTGGGTCTTGAAAGCCTCCAAGGAGGGAGGCTGCAGAGCCTCTCTAGATGGCTGGGGTGGGTCTCCTCATGGACAAAAAGCTTCTCCTTATGCCCATCCAAACCTCTCGGATTTTAGTCTGTGCGCATTGCCTCTTGTCCTCCTGCCCTGCACTGCCATGCAGATCCTAATTCTGGCTACTCTATGCCCTCCTCATAGGCACTGGAGCTGCCTATGTTAGGTCCCCCCGAAGCCACACACTGGGGAAAGAGCAAAGCCCCATTCTGTATAACCAGGATCACCACATAAGTCACTACCTCCTGCTCTTCAGCAATAATCTGGCCATGGCTGGAGGTGATTTGGGCTGCTCGGCATCCACAAGCTGTCCTCCCTCCTTTTTCACTCATTTCCTGAAGTTTGGGTCAGCTGCAAGTGTTACCAGTAAGGATTTTGCCATCTTCCAGTTCAATGATGATCTGATTTGTCTGAGGCAGTCCAAGTAGAAATTAAACTTCAGTCTGCCCAAATAAGGAAGACAGACATGGCAATAATAGTGACAGTGTTAGCAAAGCCTTACCTCATGATGCTGGAATTAGGGTGGGCCACCAACCCCATTACCCAGCCTTCTGCATTGATGGGGTCTTTACTGGCATCTGTCATCAGGAGGGATGTGAACTGTGAAATGAAGTGTTTACATTAGAAGTGATGTAGTGATAAACTGGTTTTGATAAGTTGCTAATGCATTATTACATTTTATACACTATGATTTTTACAATGCTTGATGCCACTTCCCGCTCCTTGCACAACCCCTGCGTGCTGCTAGAGGCTTTGAGGAAAATAATTGGGTTTATGGCTATAACTGAGGTGGGAATCTGGCCTGTACTGGAGTTGGCCCCTGACATCCTCATGCACAGAAGTCAAGCCAAATGGGCAGATTTCAATAATGAGTCGCTTCAAATCAAATGATGTGATCCAATTGTACTGGTGTTTGGACTTCTACAATGCTGACAAATATTTTTCTTTTTTTTTTTTTTTTTTTTAATAATTAAGATGGGGAGAAAAAACAGTAAAGAAAGACAGATTTACTGTTAATTTCTCAATAACATAGGGGAAAACTTTTCCTATTACTAATGCACTGATAAAATGTATACTATTTTATAAATATCTAATTGTCTAAGCATCTCCTTATTTTTGAAGACCAAGAAATATTTTCATGTATGTCCAATCTGCCCTCAAATGACCAATTAGAAAAGGATATAGAAGTAATTTTTGAGTCATTGATGAATGGAAAAAGCTAATTAGTTTTAAAGGATTCTCTCATGTCATCCACTTTACAAAACCTGGCTGGAGTGCCCCATACACAGACCCTCTGGCTTCAGGCTCCACAGTGTCTAAGCACCAGCAGGACACACAGTGACCCCAAGGGTCAAGGACTTTGCACTGGTTCTGATCCTGCACCAGGAACAAGTCTACCTCTTAAAACCTCCTACATCACTCAGCAGATCACCATGCCTCTGAGACCTATGTGAAGAAAAGGCTGAAATATTTCCAGAATTCAGTTTGCAGAGGAAGAGGTTGCCTCTGATCTGGTCTTCTTACTTGCACAGGAGGACTGCGACCCTTGTCAGGTAGTTCTGGAGATAACACTCTCTGCTCTCTGTTCTAGCCCCTGGCACATGACCCTTCCTACCCTTTATGTTGATAGTCTCAGATGCCTTCAATTTTATTATTCAAGCAATATTATAATTAGATCCGTATATAAATTTCACAGCATCCATGTCCCTCCCCAGGAGACATAGAGGTGGTGGTACAGTGCTCCAGTTCCACACACGGCCTCATGCTTGAGGTTTTTTGCATTTTTTTTTAACACTTACTCAGTTATTTTCCCATGAAACAGGAAGAAATTATGAAGTCTGACTGACCTGGTTGTCCTGCAAACTTCTTTTTCATACAAGATGACAGCTGGAAAGTGAGATCTGTATAATAGGGCAGAAAATATCTACCTAAATGGACTGTGCTGAGTAAACTGGTGACTCAGCTCCAGGACAAATATGCCTTATATAGCTTTCAACCAGCTACTCCAAATACCAGTCACAGCCTAAGAAAGCCTCCAGTACAAGTTGCAGGGCAGAATGCAGCTCCTCTCTCTTGCAGTCATGCTGGTACCAGCATCCAAACTAAACTGCTTTAAAGTTTCCAATCTCTGAGCTGTCAACACCCACTTCCTTCTCTGTCTCTCCTCCCTAAGGGCCACAAGTCAGACTGCATCTTCTTCAAATGCAGTCCAAATGGGTGCCTGAGTAAACAGAAGGCAAGAAACCCATCTGTGCATCAAAATTCACATGCTGCTGCCTTGCCCATGGGGATGCCACCCCATGCTCGGGCACTTCTGAAGAAAAACATGTGCAGTGAACACATCCAGCTGTGCACTGACTATACAAATATCAGTTTGCTGCTCATCTCCCAAGATGAGATGTGGACCAGTCACCAGTGTGATACCACCTCTATCAAACGTAATATTCAGAAACATCCCAGGTTGTTTTCTTTTTGTAAAACCTGATTTTTTGGGGGGTAAGTAGTTCTTAAAAGGGGTAAATCCCTTCCAGAATGAATCTATAAAGGATGCTGCAGGAATGACTGCAGGCTGTAGCGTGCCAAACAGCAGCTTCTTGAGGTGGCAGCAGTCACTTTGGCCACTCTGATCTGGGAAATTGAGTCTCTGCAGACATAAACACTTTGCTCAAACATTGATCTGCTTCAGCAGGTCCACAGGGGGTCCATGAAGATGATCAGGGAGCTGGTGCACCTCCCCTGTGACTACAGGCTGAGAGTGTTGGCGGTTGTTCAATATGGAGAAGAGAAGGTTCCAGAGAGACCTTATATCAGCCTCCCAGTAATTCAACAGGGCCTAAAGATGGGAAGGGACTCTTTCTTGGGGAGTGTAGTGACAGGGCAAAGGGCAATAGTTTTAAACTGAAAGAGGATAGCTTTAGATTAGATATTAAAAAGAACTTCACTGCGAGGGTGGCGAGACACCAGAACAGGTTGTCCAGGGAGGCTGTGGATGCCCTCTCCCTGGAAGTGTTCAAAGCCAGGCTGGATGGGGCTTTGAGCAACCCGGTCTAGTGGGAGGTGCTCATGCCCATGGCAGCGGGGTTGGAACTAGAAGATCTTTAAGGTCCCTTCCAACTCAAACCATTCTATGATTCTATGTTCAAAAGCAGCTAACCCCAAGTAACCTCATCTCTAGCAGGAGCTGAACTTAGGAAACATGCTCAGCAATGAATACCAGCAAAGCAGAGAGATGCCAGTGCAGCAGCTCTTAGTGTAAGGCCTGTACAAACCCTCAGCCAGTGCTGGGTCTGTGTGTAGGTCCCTGTGTCTGAGACAGCACCCAGCTCTGTGCCCAGCCCTGCCATCTCATCTCTTCTCACATCACAGCTGTTGCTTTTCAAGGAAACCTGTGTCATATAGCTGTGTAAAATCCCTGGGGCAGTTCACAGGACTTGAGTAACTTTGCAGAAGGAAGAGAGTGGCTTGCAACCTAACACAGCTCTGGGCTTGTGAAGTCAAACATCTCAGCAGTCCTGGGGAAGACACACAAAGAGAAAGGAGTGCCCCATACCAGCTACCCGAGTCTGCTTCTCATCATTATGAAAATGTACTTTAATAGCTGTGGTAGGGAGGAAGCATCTTCAGAAAGAAGATCTAAAGAAAGTGAAGACTGGTCTGTTTTTTTCATGGATGAGCACTGGGACTGCTGCTCACTCAGTGAGGAGCATGGGGGCTTTGAGCAACCTGCCCTAGGTATAGATGTCCCTACTTGTGTAGGGAGATTGGACCAGATGACCTCTAGAGGTGCCTTCCAGCCTAAAACATTCTATGATTCTATGCCAAAAGCAAACTCAGCACTGGAGAAGCAGGCTGATTGAAGAAACTGCCTTCATTTTTCCTTTATAAATTTTGTTGTCTCTTATTATTATTATTTTAAAAGCATGTCAAAGGTTTTTACATGCTGCTGGATTAAATAATCACATGAATTCAAGTACTTACAATTACCCTTGGCTGTGCTAAAGTTCCAAGACTTTCAAGATCCACCTGGATCTGTTCCTGTGTGGCATGCCTGAGGTTTTCCTTCTCTGGCAGGGGGGCTGGACTTGAGGATCTCCAGAAGTCCCTTCCAACCCCTACCATTCTATGATGACTGGCAAACCCTGTTAAGCAAACTGAGGCACCTCTGAGAAACCTCACATGTTGGGATATTTCACATGAATCCCCACTCCTCTCTTTGCTCCTTTTGGACTGTTTCAGGTAGGTCTGCAAGCTTCTGCAGAAATGCAACAGCAGTTAGCTGCCCAGAAAATGCACTTCTCTGCCCTTTGACAGATCACTAGCAACTTAGCAAACGTTATGAAAAAACACAGAAACAATCAAGTCATTAAAGAAAAACAAAAACAACCCCCCAAAACCAACCGAACAAACAAAACCAAAACCTCATAAGAAGAGACCTTCATAAGCGACCTCCTCCAACAGAAAACATGAACTGTCACGCTGAGATCTGCTTCACCTGTATCAAAAGGAAATCCAGTGTCATCCCCTGCTGACCAGCAGCTCCAGAAGTTAGGAGAGGGAGGTGATTTAGTTTTTCAGCACTTAATCTAACTGCATGAGCAAACAGCAGCAAGGAGTTAGTGGTAATGACTCTCATTTGAACAGGACTGTACAGGACAATTGTGTCTCATGACAAGCAGGAAATCATTCCCCTGCTTCCCCTGGGATCTGGGTGCATCCCTATTCAGTGAGGATTTCACAGCACTGCCCCATTGCCTGTCTTTGAAAAGCATCACCTGCACATCTGTATCCCTTCAGTGATGAGTGATGCCCCTCAGGGGTCCATAATGGGACCAGTAGTGTTTGATGTCTTCATCAGTGACACAAACAGTGGGATTGAGTACACCCTCAGGAATTTTGCAGACAATACCAAGCCAAGTGGTGCTGTTAATACACCTGAGCAACAGGACATGACCCAGAGGAACATGGACAAGCTCAAGAAGTGGGACCATGTGAACATCATGAGCTTGAAAAAAGCCAAGTGCAAGGTCCTGCAACTGGCTCAGGGCAACCCTCGGTGTCAATACAGGCTGAGAGATAACGGGAATGAGGGCAGACCTGCAGAGAGGGACCTGGGAATACTCATGGATGAAAAGTTGTACATGAGCTGACATTGTGCGCTCACAGACCAGAAGGCCAACTGTATCCTGGGCTGCATCAAAAAAAGCACAGCCAGCAGGTCAAGGAGGTGATTCTGCCCCTCTACCCTACTCTCCTGACACCTGCAGCACTGTGTCCAGCTCTGGAGTTCCCAGTACAAGGGAGACATGGACATGCTGGAAAGGGTCCAGAGGAGGGCCATGAAAATAATCATAGGGTTGGAAAAGCTCTCCTTTGAAGAAAGGCTGAGAGAGTTGGGGTCGTTCAGCCTGGAGAAGAGAAGGCTCCAGGGAGACCTTATTGTGGCTTTTCAGGACTTAAAGGGGTTTATAAGAAAAATGGGGACAGAACTTATAGCAGGGCCTGTTCTGACAGGACAGGGGATGATGATTTAAAGAGGGTAGATTTAGACCAGATATAAGGAATACATTTTTTACAAAGATGGTGTTGAAACACTGGCACAGGTTGCCCAGAGAGGTAGTAAAAGCCCCGTCCCTGGAAAAATTCAAGGTCAGGTTGGACAGGGCTCTGAGCAACCTGATCTAGTTAAAGCTGTCCCTGTTCTCTGCAGTGGAGTTCAACTAGATGAGCTTTAAAGGTCCCTTCCCACCCAAACCATTCTCAGATTCTATAATAACCCCAACTCTATGTCTGGAATGAGGAGCAAGGAGCTGATAAATATGCAGGTTTGACAGAGATGTTGTGTTTGCTAAGAGCTGAGGAACAGTTTCTCCATATCTGTGTAAGTAATTATTAATAAATGTCAGAAAGGAAACCCCTTCTTTCAAAGGAAAGCTAAAATACATGAGTAGTATCTGGGAAAAGTAGTATCAGTGTTCTTTCAGTGAACACAGACTTTGCACTTTCCTTTTCGTAACTGCATTACCAGCACTGGCTCATAGTCACAGCCTGTGAGGTTGGAACCCTTGGAGCCTACACTTCCTTTTTACACGACATTCTGCTTTGCACTGAGATCCATCTTTTAAAATTTTTTTTTTTTTTTTTTTTTTTTTAATCTCCCCCCCAAAAGCAGTAATGAAACCTGTAACATTAGTATGGCAGGGTCTAGCACTTTTAATGCACTTGACCCAGGGCTGCCTTTTCCTTCATTCTCCCTTCACCAAATCTTAGCTTTTTCCCCTTTATCAAAATCCATGTTACCACACACACACAAAAAAATCTAGATTCACATTTATTCTAAGTTATCCAAAAATCTGGACTACTGAAGGCAATGCAGTTACATCCAGAATGTTTGTGCATCTGTTCAAGCACTGCTCTTTAGAAAAAAATAACTCCAACTTCTCCATGAAAGGGTAAGAAATTCCCACTGAATTCAAAATGACCCTGCAGGTGAGTAACGTTGAAACCAGTCAGTGAAACAGGCAAAGAGGCTACTTTTATAGATGAATACTTCAGACAGCTTTTTAAGAGATCCCAGAGGCAAAGTAACTGAATAATATATATGTGCAGCCACAAACAGATAATGCGTATCTGTTGATATTCATTCCTGTGCAGCCTGCCCTAGGTGAACCTGCTTTGGCAGGGGGGTTGGACAAGATGATCCCCAGAGGTCCCTTCCAACCCCTACCATTTCTGTGAAAAGCAGGGAAAAGAGGAATTTGGTATATCAAGGTGGGAGTGTGCCTTAGACCAGGGTTGGGAAACATGAACAGGGAGGGATGTGGCAGTGCAGGGAGTGCTCTGAAGACACCAACGTGGTAGCTTCCCACATTCAGCTTCTCCACCTGCAGCTTGGGACCCCAAGACTTCCTTAGACTCAAATTTGACAGCCTGTTGCAGCTTACCATGACATTAGAGCAAGTATGGCTCGGAAACCTGTTATTTACAGGGAATTTACATTCAAGACTTTCTTGCTTTCTTATTAGTAAGGCACACAGCTGACTCTTTCACATCAACAGCTTACAATGATGTTTCCCAATATTGATCAATCATTTCACCTTAAAAAGTGCTGCACTCCATAGGCACAATGCTGATAGCATTCTTTCTTTATAACTGTGACAAGGACATAGCTGGCCCTTCTCCAGTAGCAGGCTTTTCTCCCAGGGTTTGAAATCCCAGATGTGTTACCACAAATAACACTTAACAGTCAGTCCCTTACTGTGGAGACACAGAGTATTTCATGCAATTTATGGTGAAAATTAGGTTTGTGAAATTACCCTCTGCTCTTTTATCAAGATTTCTCAGCTGTGAGAGCTTGCCCACTCAAAGAAATTAATCACACAAGCTTCATGGCCAGATCTCCAATAAAAACACGCCTCTGTTTCTGCAGAAGCATTTTAGTTGGTATAAAATCCAAGAATTTAAGTACACACTGACAAAACTGAGAAATTGCTGCTTTATCAAATAAAAAAACTAGTTTTCAAAGAATCTGGTTGCCTTTCACACTATTACTTGAGAAAAACAATCCAATACTATCTGATTAGGTCGGGTGGCATTTGCCAGCATGATGTGACTCCTCCAAAAGACAAAACATTCTTAGGATATTGACTGTTTTAGCAATGACTGTGACTAGCTGATAAGCTAGTCCCCTGAGAGCACAGAATGGGCAATAAAAGGTAACTAAGAGCTACAGTGCTATAACACCATCTAGGGGACTTAGTCTCAACTCATGCAAGAGGTGCGTACAGCTGGCAGCCCAGTGCTTGGTGAGAAGGGTACCACTTTTAAATAGAACAGCACATCCCTTTCCCTGCTTTCTCCATATGACTCATTTGTCACACAGATCTTAAACCCTCCTATTTTTAACTGTACTACATCTCTTTCACCCTTTTTTTTTTCAGTTTTCATCTAATTTTACCATGTATTGTGCTACTCTAGTCTTCATTTTCCCTGCCTGTTACCTTCAGTAAGTCCTGATTATATATAAACCTAAGTATGTGTTATACAAAATCAAATACTTTAAGAGGGATTAGACTGGTTAAACAGAATTGCAAAAGAAATTTGTTTTTAAAGCCAGTAAGCCCATAAATGCAGAACCATTTGCTACAACAAGAAAAAGTAAAATCAATCCTGATTTTGAAAAATGAATGTTCAGTTTCTGTTCACATCAAGATTAGCACTGAGGAGCACCGTGCATCTCCCACTTCTTTCTGTTCATCCCAGGCTTTACTGAGTGCAGCTGCAGTCAAAATCCTCAGTTCACACAATGCATGGGGACTATGGGTCTCACTGTTTCTGAAAAAGGTAGAAACATAGAATGGTTTGAGTTGGAAGGAACTTTTAAAGATCATCTAGTCCAACAACCCTGCAATGACCAGGGACACCTTCCACTAGACCAGGTTGTTCAAAGCCCCATCCAACCTGGCCTTGAACTCTTCCAGGGATGGGGAAATCACAACTTCTCTGGGCAACCTGTGCCAGTGTCTCACCAATCTCAGCACAAAAAAATTCTTCCTTACATCCAATTTAAATTTACCTTCTTCCATTTTAATAGTGCTGCTTCTTCTCCTGTGATTTGGTAAAAGTTCCTCTCCATTTTTCTCATGAGGATTGAAAAACTCCCTGGAAACTTCTCTCCTTCAGGATGAACAACTCCAACTCTCTCAGCCTGTCCTCATAGGGCTGTTTCAGTCCTGTGATCACTTTCATGACCCTTATCTGGACCCACTCCAACAGGTTCACATCTTGCCTGTGCTGAGGACCTCAGAGCTGGATGCAGTACTCCTGGCGGGGTCTCACCAGAGTGGAGTAAAAGTGGAGAGTTCAATAGAAAAAAAAACCAGCTGATATGCACTGTAATGAGCAGCACATCTTTCTGCTGCACAGATTTTTCATGGCCCCAAACAATGGGCCTGCTGCATCATAACAGCATCTTTCAAGTAAAAATACTACTTTGCATTTTGGCATCATCCTCACAGCAAATCACTCATGTAGCAGTGGATTACACCAGTGAACACCCCCCATGAAGCGTGATGCCATAATCCCCTGAGTTGGGATTAGGACAGGTGCAGATGGGCCATCCCATTCAAATAGCTCATGTTGAAAAGTCAGCAACAGAAAACAGCCTGATAAGCTTCTTTACAAGATCCCATTTCATTCTACAGTGATTTTTAGAAATATCTTCTTGCAAATATCTAAGACAAAATGTTCTTCAGCTAACTGAAGTTACCGAAGTTTCAGTCTGAAGTAACTGAAGTAACTGAAGTTCCAGTCTTATTCAACATCTTCATCAGTGACCTGGAAGAAGGGACAGAGTGTACCCTCAGCAAGTTTGCTGATGATACTAAACTAGGAGGGGTGGCTGATACACCAGAAGGCTGTGATGCCATCCAGTGAGATCTGGACAGACTGGAGAGCTGGGCAAAGGCAAACTGAATGAAGTTCGACAAGGATAAGTGTAGAGTCCTACACCTGTGGAGGAACACCATGTACTGGTACAGGTTAGGGGTAGACCCACTGGAAAGCAGCTCCATGGAGAGGGATCTTGGTGTTCTGGTGGACAATAAGTTATCCATGGGACAGCAATGCGCCCTTGTGGCCAGGAAGGCCAATGGTATCCTGGGGTGCATAAAGAAGAGTGTGGCCAGCAGGTTGAGGGAGGTTCTCCTCCCCCTCTACTCTGCACTAGTGAGACCACATCTGAAGTATTGTGTTTAGTTCAGGTCTGCCCAGTTCAAGAGGGACAGAAATACTAGAAAGAGTCCAATGGAGAGCTACAAACATGACGAAGGGACAGGAACATCTCTCTTATGAGGAAAGGCTGAGAGCCCTGGGGCTGTTTAGCCTGTAGAAGGGAAGACTGAGAGGGGTTCTTATTAATGTTTACAAATATCTGAAGGATGGGTGTCAAGTAGAAGGGTCCAGTCTCTTTGAAGTGGTGCCCTGTGATAGGATGAAAGATAATGGTAGCAAGCTGAAACACAGGAAGTTCCGCCTCAACATGAGGAAAAACTTCTTTACTGTGAGTGTGACATAGCACTGGAACAGGCTGCCCAGGGAGGCTGTGGAGTCTCCTTCTCTGGAGACTTTCAAGACCTGCCTGGATCTGTTCCTGTGTGGACTGCCCTAGGTGTTCCTGTGTTGGCAGGGGGGTTGGACTTGATGATCTCCAAAGGTGCCTTCCAACCCCTACCATTCTATGATTCTAACTGCTGACAGTAGCAATGGGGCCTATGTTTTCCTCTTGCACAATATTGATATGAAAAAAAACCATAGTATTTCTAAAATTTACCAAATATTTTGAACAAATTTAAAACCTCTTGCAAGAAACAAAGAAATGGATGTTCATAGTGCTGAGGAAGGTAAGCTGGAGGAAAAGGAGAGCAGCAGAGAGGGAGCGCAAGGCTGTGCACACCAGCAGCAGTGGATAGAAACCTCATTTCTTAAGAACTGCCTTTAGACCTTATCTAAAGACCTCTTTCTCATCCCCTCTTCCCTGTCCTGGTGTAAAAGAAGGGGACAAACAGCAGCAAGCATCTTCTTTTAAGGAGCAAAGAAACTGTTGATGCCCTAAAAGCACCAGGGCTTCTGATGATTTTGGGAAGTTCTTGGTGTTTGCCAGGCAGAGGTGGCTGATGTGCAGGGGACCACCTTGGTGTTGTGTGTCCAAATAGTCCTGGAACCTCATTCTTAATTCTGAGCAGTGCTAGAAGACAGTGAAAAAACATGCAGATGTGAATGTTTAAAAAAAAAGCATTC
>JANHGN010022760.1:4017-28549 GCA_024605025.1 Megaceryle maxima | reverse complement strand
GCCGGCCTCGGGTCACGCCGGGGCTGTGGCGGGAGGGGGGAGGGGGGGAAAGGGGGTGGGGGGGAGAGGGAAACGAGCCGCGGCCGGGGCCGCTCCGCGCCGGCCTCACACGGCGGCGGCCACCGGCGCCATCCCTCCGGCCGCGGCTTTGCGCTGCGGGGCGCGCGGCCCTTCCCCAGCTCTCGCGAGACGCGGCCGTCTCGCGAGAGCTGGGGAAGGGCCGCGCGTTAACGGGCGGGGCGTGAGGGAAGTCGCGAGGCTCCGCCCACCTCTCCTCCCCTCCCCGACCTTCCTTCAAGCGCCGTGGCGGGGAAGCTGCGCCCGGTACCGGCAACTGCCAACCCCAGCACCTCGGGGAAGCACCGGGAGGGCCGAGCAACGACCCGTTAACAACCAGGAGGAGAGCGAAAGCGGCGAGGAGGAGCCAGGGCTGGTGGCGGGAGGACGCTTGTCCGCCACCGGTGCCCCAATAAAGAAGCGGTTGAAGGGCGGGGGGCGGGCGCCGCGTCCCCGTTCGGTGCCTCCTTAAAAGTTTGATTCGAAGCCCCGGGGCGAGCGCGTCATTGCGTGGCGCGCGCGCGCAGCAAGAGCCCGGATCTCGCGAGAGGACTTCCCCCCTTCCCCGTTCCGCCTTCACCTTCTTCCTAATCCCGTCGGCTCAGCGAAGTCTCGCGGGAGCGGCGGCCCAGCCGGCGGGGCGGAGGGCGGCGGCGATCTCGCGAGAGGCGGCCGGTTCTCGCGAGAGTTGTCGGGTGCCCCCCTTGGACGCGGAGCCGTTTCGCTTTGGGAAGTGAGCGGGGGGCGGCGGCGGGGAGCGGCGGCCGGGCCGGGCCGGAGCCGGGGGGGGAGCGGGCGACGGTCGAGCCCCGCTGGGCCTTCCGGTTGAGGGATCCGCGCGGGGCCCGGGCGACCGGTGCTGAGGGGGTGGGGAGGGCTCGCGGGCCCAGGCCCCGCCTTCCCGGGGCGCCCCCGCGGCGGCGCTGCCCTCCGGGCCTGGGCCCCTCGGATGAGGCGGTGAGGCCGGGGCCCTTCCCGGTTCCTGCTCCCTCCTTCCCCACCTTCCGCCTCCTCCGGGGCCTCGCGGGGCCGCGCTCCCTGCCCCGCTCCCCATGTAGGAGGGGGTGTTGGCGGCAGGGAGGGCCGAGGCCGGGGTGAATGGTGCGAGGAGCGGGGCGCTGAGGAAGTTTGAAGTTTGGGGGTTTTGGAGGATCGCCCCCCTCCCCTCTCTCGAGCACAGTGGAGGAGGAATGCCAAATCCGGAGAGACATGGGGGCAAGAAGGATGGGGGCGGCGGGGGGTCCTCGCAGCACGCACCTGGCAGCGGGAGTTCGAACAGCAAGGAGAGGCACCGGCTGGTCTCCAGGCACAAGAGGCATAAGTCCAGGCACTCCAAGGAGTCACCGCTGGCAGCCCAGGAGACAGCGGCACCCTTGGGTGCGATGATCAAGCCGCTGGTGGAGTACGATGACATCAGTTCGGATTCGGATACCTTCTCGGATGATGTGGCCCTCAAGCTGGACAGGAGGGAGAACGAGGAGAGGAAAGCGGACAGGAGCGAGAGGACGCAGAAGCACCGGCACCACCAGCACAAGCGCATTCGTGAGCTGATGAAGAGCAAACAGGCAGAAAAAGAGAGGAAGTTGGAGAAGAGCCTGGAGGCATCCAGCAGGTCAGGGTCTACCAAGGAGAGAGTGTCGGGATCCTCCAAGAGACTCCTTGAGAGCGAGGAGCACCCCAAGTCACTGTCCTCAAAGAGTAGCAACAAGGAGTCCCGCTCGGCCAAAGCGCACAAGGAGAAATCCAGGAAGGATCGAGAGCTCAAGTCCAGCCACAAAGAGCGCAGCAAAAGCCATCGGAAAAGGGATGCTCCAAAAAGTTACAAAACAATCGACAGCCCGAAGCGAAAATCCCGAAGCCCTCACAGAAAATGGAATGACAGCCCTAAATTGGACGACAGCCCCTCAGGAGCCTCCTACATCCAGGAGTATGATCTCAGCCCTCCCCGTTCTCACACGTCCAGTAACTACGATCCCTACAGGAAGAGCCCCGGCGGCTCCTCGCGCCGACAGTCCATCAGCCCACCCTACAAGGAGCCCGTGGCCTACCAGTCGAACACTCGCTCTCCCAGCCCGTACAGCCGGCGGCAGAGATCCATCAGCCCCTACAACAGGAGACGCTCCTCGAGCTACGAGAGGGGCAGCGGGTCGTACGGCGGGAGGTCGCCGAGCCCTTACGGCCGCCGGCGCTCCAGCAGCCCTTTCGCCGCCAAGCGCTCCGTGAGCCGAAGCCCCATCACCAGGTGCGTGTTCTCCGCCTTGTCTCCCGTGCCCCGGGGAAGGGGGAATTGTCCTGGGGTGGCTCTGGGAGGGGTTAACCCCCTTCCCTCATTTCCCTTAGGACCTGGGTCAGTGACTGCCCGGGTTGGCTGCGGAGCGATGCGCGTAGAGTTGCTTTGGTTGGGTTCGTGGTTCCCTTTAAAATGGTGTTCACACTTCGGGAAACACCTCCCTGGCCCGCGGGCGGGCGGCAGCGTCCATGTTGGCTCTCGGCAGAGAGGCCCAGGGCTGACCCAGCTCCTGGGATTGAATTACACCCACCTCTGGAGGTGGCCCCCGCAGAAGGGCCCGGGCTCCTGGGCAGGGTTGTGCTCGGAAGGGAGCCGGGGCCGTTCAGCTCCCCGGGCAGGATCTGAGACGCTTCCTTGGCCCAGGTCAGCCAGGCAGGATGTTTTTGCCTCTTTCTGGAAGCCTTTATCTGTTTACTGTATGGATTCTCACTCACACTTTTCAGGAGGGTGGCTTGTTTCGAGTGGATTTCCTCCTTTCTGTGCTGACTTGTTTCTTTCTCCTTGAATTAGAGGTGACCACATGTAAACTCCATCTTTCGAGCCTAAACTTTCTTTTCTCAGTACAAGAGTTTCTGGCTTCCAGTCTGAAACTGGGGCATTCTGGAAGGGCAAGTAGGAACCAGCTGTATTCTGGCTTAACTATAATTTTATCTTTTTTTTTCTGTTTTTTTTTTTTTTTCCTTTAGTCAGTAACCTTGCTATAGAAGGAAACTATTATTTGAAGGTAGCTCTGTGTGTTTTATTTCAGATGTTTGTTAATCATCCCATTCTGTGCAGGAATACATAGTCTAATGTTGATTTATTTTATTTTATTCCCTCCCCTCCCAGCTTCAGCTTATGTTAAGCGAGTTTCCAGTTGTCACCATGGGTGCTGGGAAGCTTTGCTTGTAGCTCCATGGCAATTAAGATGTGACCTGGAATGTAATCACTATAGAAATACTCTGTGCTGGGATAGCTGGGCTGCATCCACTGGTCCAAACAGGAGCTGTGAGCGAAGAGGCTGCTTCCAGAGCATGTTTATGGGATCAGCAGTTCCCAGAGTTCTTGGGGCTTTTGGAATTCCAGCTTTATTACCAGGGCTCTCCTCTTAACACGAGGAATACTGTCTTACTTAGTGCCCTTGCACTTGCTCCGAGAGAGGTGTGTTGGTTTTAGCACCTTAGAAGATATTACGTAAAATCTACTTACTCTGCTGTGATTTTTACATTGTGAAAGTTTCCTTCGGGCCGTTTCTCCTCTGCCCTGATCTCTCCATGTACACTCGTGGGGTTCTGAGGGATAGTCCTTGCAGTTTTTCTTTTCCCTCCCCTGATCCGTTTGCCCCGGTGGCCCCGCTGTTACGTGTTACACGCCAGTGCTTTTGCCAGGCAGTGGTAGAAAGCGGGTGCGCTCTTCATGATACCCTTGGGTGCGATGTCCACGTTCGACCCTCGCCGGGGAGAAGCCACGTGGAAAGTGGTGTGTGAAGAGGCAGGTTTTCTGCTCAGGTTACTCCCCTCCCCAGGCCTACTGAAGCAATTCTTTCTGTAAACGGCTCGTTGCTTCCAACTTGAAAATTCAGGCCGTTATCTTTTCCTCATCTTAATGGTGGGAGCAACTTTGAAGCACTTTGTGCTGCTTTCCTGAACTTTTTTACCCACGTGAGAAACTTAGGGGCATCTTTCTCTCACTGGCAAAACACTAGACCCCAAACCAGCATAGATTCCAAAAGTTACTTGCTGTTTATGCTCAGCTTGTACTGAATTCTTTGCATCTCTGACTTCCATTGATAACCTGTTACTCCTCTCTCTCTTCTGGGCTGGTAACTCGCTGACTGTGTGATACAGCCTTTTAAAGCAGAGCAAAACCCCACGGGTTATGCCTTCAGAAAACATCCACCTGAAGTGATTCTAGTAAAAGGACACTTTAATGTGTTCTCCAGCTGTTAAGCAAATAGCAAGTTGTATTCCACTCCTGATTGTGCTTCACTGAGCTCGCAGCCTGGAGGGTGAGGCAGTTGGTGTAAGTCGATGGTCAAACAGCTGCTCCAGAAGCCCAAGGTGGGGCTGCCCTAGAGCTGACAGCAGTTTAGGAGCCCAGCTGAGGGAGGGGATGGGCTGAGCCTTCTCCCCCAGCATTGGTTGAGACCCTGCAGACGAGGGTGTAAATGGAGGCAGCTGATTCCTCACCAGAGTAGCAGGGGCAGAGACTGGGTGAGCTCTTCCTTTGGCTCCCGCAGAGGGACAGGAAGGGTTTGGGAGAGAAAACATCGTTAACTGGCACACTTGCTCAGGCAGAGAGCATCTGACTGGCTTCAGCTCCTCGGAGGAGGTAATGCAGGCATTTCTGGGACACTGAGTTATTTCCACTGATTGACAATATAGGGCTCGGGCTTTGTGGTTTTTTTTTTTTTTTTTTTTTTTTAGTGCATTCTGCATTTTCTTTAATCTCTGTGTCCAAAATCCAATGTTAGGAAACTGAATCAATGTGCTGTGCTGATTGGAGAAAACACAGAATGTTTGCACTTCAAATGGCTCTGCAAAATTTGCTTTCAAATTAGGAGGAAATGAGACGATTTGGTCAGAAGGGAAAACAACAGATGTGACTTTTGCCATTTCTTGTAGCAACCATTGTTTTAGCTAAAACTAGAAGATATTCCAGAGTCCTTCAGCTGGCTGAAGGTGGGTTGCACTCAGTATGGCAGCTACGTGTGAGTGTCTGCACGTGCTGGAGTAGCGGCCGCTGTTGCGCAGATCCTCGCTGTGGCAAAAGGTTGGTGGGGATTCATAAGGAGGAAACATTTGCCTTCTGTTTGAATTTGTTTCCTGAGCAATTGGAGCACAGGGCATGCAGTCAGGCTTCCAGATATTTGTTTCTGTGTTACTTTTAACTTCTGGTGTGGCTCGGAGCAGGTGAAATAGCTGTAGCTGTTCCTGGGAGCTTGTAAGGTGGGTAATAGGGAGGTATGGAGATGCCCTGGGCTTCAGGGTCACCTCTATTAACAACTGGTCATTTTCGGTGGGAGGAGGTCTGGAGGGGTCTAACATCCTCTCCTCCAGAGGCCATTGTCATCTTCTGCTTTTATCAGTGAAATTAATCCAATAACAAACACTTTTTTATTTGGATTTTTAGATGAGCCATAATTCCTGACTTCTCTGTTAATTCACAGTCCTCCTGGTTAGTATTTTATGTTTCTAGTTTCCAGTGCTAGAGAGACAAGGTGGGGTTTTTTAACTCCAGAATGGTTTTATCCAGAAAAAGACCTCCACATAGGACTGAATTGCTCCCCACCCATCCCTGATTACCTGAGCTGTGGAGTGTTGCCTTAAAGCACGTTAAGGGGTGAAGTTGGAACTAACTGGTAAAGCAACAAAAAAGATCATTCCAGAGGCTGGGGGAAAAAAAAACCCAAACTCTTCAAAAAGCAAAATCTGTCTGTGCATCTTCTGTCTTTATTGCATCTCTTCTGAGCCCTCCAGCAGTGATAAAAACAAGTGTAGCTGTGGAAGGCGGCCCCTCACAAGTGCTGGGTGGTGTTGGGCTGTTGATGCTCTAATGATAGGAGGTAAGACTTCTTATCAAGTGGGCTGTGACTGGTTGTGTTGGTATAGCTGAGAAAGGAGATGAGCTGCTGGATCTGGTGCCTTTTTCAGGTCTAACAAAGAAGCTGTAAATGCCAAGCTGGCAAATGGGCTTAGAAACAACAGCTCTTTGTATAATAACTGTAGGTAATTATCATTGGATGACTGAAGAGAGAAAGTGAGTGGTGCCTGTGGAGCAGAGGAGACCACTGGAGGGGGAAATAAGGGGATTTAGTCCTGGTAGAACGAGGGGGGTTTGCTGATGGAAGGTCAGGGAGTGCTGGTTCCACAGTGACCCTCGTGTAAGGGGGTCCATCTGTGCCCTCCAGCAGGACCTTTCCTTTGTGTCCATGCAGGTGTCTTTGGCTGCACTCCTAACGTAGCTTTACTGAAAACAAGTAAAAATTCCACTTTTGGAGAAGTTAGCATCAGATCTGCTGAGCGATGGTGGTGAGAACATTGCTTTGCAACCAGCTGAAGTGGAGTTAACAGTTGGGGGGCATTTATGGGGGGATGGAGGACGGGAGCAGGAGATGCAGAATCGCAGCCTCTTAACCAAACCACGTGGGAAGAGCTGTAACAGGGAACGTTAACCTCCAAAGTAGCTGCAGTAAGCTCCACATCCTACAGGCTTCCTTAGCAGTGTTTTTCTCAGCCCGTTGTGCCGGGATGTGGCAGGTGAGCTGCTGTCCAGGCAGCAAACCACGCCAGAGACCGAGGAATTTATTAAGCAGAAACCTCTGGAAAAGAGACCGTCCCGAGGCAGCGTTCCCATTACAGAGCAGTGTGTTGAAAAGGAAATTGAGCGGCTTCACATGAGGCTTTTCCCCCCCTCCTCCCTCTTTCTGGTTGTATCTTTATTTTGCAACTCTAAAGATAACTCCCTACAGCCGTGGTGGGCTTTGGCCCACTGTTAGCGTGGGCTTTGGGCCACCTCTTACTTGTGCCAGGGCAGGATGCTTGTGCTTGGAGTAGAAATGGAAGAGGGTTCCTTAACTCGACAGCACTTTGCAGCCAGACCCTTCACCTCCCCAGCAACCACAGCTCTTGCCCATCCTTGATGGTGCTGGTGGGTTTTGTCAGGAGCTTTGTGTTAGTATCTCAGTTCTCCAGTTTATTTAGCAAAGGTTTGTTGTCTCGGGGTAACTAATTTATGTAGCACTATGAACAACTTTGAGCTCGTTGTTAATTACATCCTGAGGATGGTTACAAGCAAGCTGGCATCTACTGGGTTGAAACCCCCTTGGTATTAGTGGGATTTAGAACTACTGTGGAACTGGTTTGAGACAGTTATGTATTTTCCAAACTTTATATGTTCTGAGGGATAAAATAAACTTTCGTTTCTGTTCTGCAGTTCACAGAATTTGTCTCCAAAAGTCTCATTTTAATGTTGGCTCCCACAGCTTCTAAGCCTGTCAGGACCTACTACCAGTTAAAGTCTGTCTTACAACCTGCAAAATCCTTGTTCCTCCTCGAGTGGAGGAAACGGTTCTGTTTTCTCAGATATTTTGACACGGACACCAGAAGTACCAATTTCCAGTTCCATTTTACTTTCTCGGGTTTCCACACTGGGCTTTGCTGAGCTTGTGGTCAGCACTGGTGTCTGACGGGGTTCTCCCCGTGCTCACAGTGTGTACCCTGATGTGATACAAGCAACGGCAGGAAACAGCTCACACAACACAGGCTTTTGAGTTGGGGTTTTTTTTCACTTTTACAGGTATAGGCAATTGAGAGCCTGCTTATTGTAGAGAAAAACTGAGACCCTCTGCACGTACCCCAGAATTAAAATTCCCGGGTTCTCTTTTCTTCTGCTGAATCACAATATGCAAATTTGAGTTCTGATGATAGTAAAAGAACCAGGGGGAAAAATTAGCTTGAAGTGCGGTGTTTCCTGAGGCAGCGTTCCCGTGAGGGCAGTCGCTTTTTATCCGTTGTTTCCTTTAAAGTTGTACATAATTGCTGTGAAAGGTTCGTAAGCTGCCAGCTCATCCTCTCCACTGAAGTCTATTCAGTGCAGGCATCTGTGATCTTGCCTTTAGCTGAGGCTTGTCCAACCTTGATCCTTCGTCCTCTGTCTTGATATGATCACGAGGGGGGTTCTGACATCGGAAGGCCGGATGATGACCTGAACCTTGTGCTGCTTTAGCCAGTGAACTCCCGTCAGTAGCTTTAGTCTCTCCTAACAGGTGTTACGTGCTCTCTGAACTTAGCTGACGAATAATGGACTTGAATTATTTTCAGAGAGTCGTTGATGTTGGTGAGTAGCTCAGAGGTCGCGTGACGCTTCCTTTCATTTCTCTTCTCCCCGCTCTCTCCGCAGGAAGTCCGTGAAGTCGCGAAGCCGAAGTCCTGGGTACTCGAGACACTCATCATCTCACAGTAAAAAGCAGAGGTCTGGGTCGCGCAGTCGCCATTCCAGTATATCACCGACCAGGCTGCCGCTGAACTCCAGTCTGGGGGCAGAACTCAGCAGGAAGAAGAAGGAGCGAGCGGCGGCGGCGGCAGCTGCAGCCAAGGTGGATGGGAAGGAGGCAAAGGGCTCCCCTGTTTTCCTCTCCAGGAAGGAGAACAGCTTGGCTGAACTGAAGGAGTCTGGAACGGAGTCTAAAAAGGTCATCAAAACTGTTAAATCTGAAAAGTCATCTTCAGATACAGAGTTAGTTAATTTACTGTATACAAACGCAGAGACTAAAGCCCCTGCAGAGACAACGAAAACCAAGGCAGAGGAGAACTCTGAGAGGAAACACCCTGCTCCAGTTAGAGATCCGAAACAAACGGGAACAAAAGACTCGAAGCCTGTAGCAGTGGTAGAGGACCTCCTATCTCCAAAAGAGACGGACACAACCGAGAAGGAGATTCCACCCCCACTACCCTCAATAAAATCACCTCCTCCGCCTCTGCCGACAACCACGCCACCGCCTCCAACTCCGCCGTTGCCGCCTTTGCCTCCGTCGCCCGCTGTTCCACCTTTGCCGCCATCCCAACCGACTCCCGTTCAGGTCCCTACTTCAGCCCCAACGTCTTTGCCATCCTCTTCCCACCCAAGGACGTCTACTTTATCCTCTCAGGTGAACTCTCAGTCCTCTGTCCAAGTTGCTACAAAAACACAAGTGTCTGTGACGGCTGCTATCCCGCACCTGAAAACTTCAACGTTGCCTCCGCTTCCGCTCCCCCCTATTTTAGTTGGGGAAGATGACCTGGATAGGTAAGGTCCCACCAGAGCATCCCGTTTGCGTTTAAAAGCAAAGCATTGAAATGATCAGGTTGTTTTGGTTAGCCTGATGGTCGCAGGGTTCCCCGAGAGCCGTGCTGCTGGTTTCCAGGTGATGCTGCCCGGCCATTCCTGGCTTGGGCCCTGACAGGGTTGTGTGGAGAGTTTTATGATCCTGGTTGGGTAGTTACGTTTTATCTCGGTGACAAAGAGAGGTTTGGGTGTTGGTTTAATGCTGCTTAGTAAAGGTTTCCCATCGCTTTTTGTTCAGATTTATTACAGCATGCAGCAGGGCTCTGGAGTTGTGCCCCTCTTTGCGCTGCAGCCGTTGGCACAGGCTTATTTTGAAGTTGCTTTTTTATTTAATTCTTCCCCAACCTGTACTTAACAGGAAAAGAGCTGAACAGTTTCAGTCCAAGGACACAAATCAGAGCTTGCTCTCTTCCAAATGCATCAAATGTGCAGGTTGTGCCCATGTGTTTAAAAAAAAAAAAAAGAAAAGAAATTTAGCTGAAATAATATCTTAATTATCAAGCAATTAATAGAGTCCTTACTGCTTCAGAAGTAGGTGTTGCTTGAAAACGAAAGAGTGAAACTTCACCTACTTCAGCTTTCTGTTTCCTCTCGTTTCTCATCAAACCACACAGACCTGGTTCTGTCCTGCAGTTGTAGCTCTTGCTCTTGGCTTCTCATGTGAACTTGTCTGAGAAACCTTACTGGGGAGGGAAGAGGGGAATAGGACGAGATATCCCAATCAGAGGTGGGGAAGAAGAAAAACCTGTTTATTTGTTTTCCCTTTTGTAGCTGTCAATATGTTGTGGTGCTGTTAACATAAGGTCATCACAGATACTTTTGGGGTTTTTTTTCTACTTCATCTGCATAGCCTGTAGCTCCCTAACAACTTCTGTAGCTTTCTGACCACGGCTAAAGATGTCCTGGGTCTCTCCCTGGTTAGCAAAGCATCTTTTTTTAATGAATGGTACATTACACAACAGTACAACTTGACACAATTCCCCCGTGGCTCAAGTGAAGAGGCTGCGTTACAAATTCTGATGCATCTAATTGATGTTCATGGTATCAGTGTGAATTAGAGTGATGATGTCACTGCGACTGAGGTAAGTTAGGCTCGTGTGTGTTGTTCTTGCCCTTCCTAAGCTGTGTAATGTTGTTCAGCAAGTATCTGTTCAGTTGAATGTAACTGGAAAGAGCTTTTAACAGGTTGCAGATTTTTCCCGACTCAAATGCCGCTCTAAGCAAGATTCAGCTGCTTTCATTCCCTTCTTTCCAAGCACAGAAATCCTTCTGTAAATACTGTATTTTGGTTTTCAGCCACTCACACTTAGAGCTCTCATTTTATTTTTTTTTTTAAACCACCCAGGTGTGGCATATTCTATAGAAGTGTGTTTCCTCCCCCCCCAGCACCAGGCGCTTAGGAGTGAGCGCGGTAACGCGGCTGGGTGCTCAGCTCAGGCAGTGGAGCCACAGTGACTTTTTCCCCAATAAAAAGCTGGGAAATCCCTCTTCATTTTGCTGAGTCCAGCAGCAGTTGCATGTGGCACTGACGGTGCAGAAGCTCAGTCTTGATCAGCTGCCTTCCTATTTAGGAGTAAAACTTTTCTTGGATAGACTTTGGGTTCGATAGGCTGGGCCTGTTGGGGGAAGTCACGGGGTTTGGAAATGCGCTGGGGAGCATCTGAGTACAAAACACCTCCTTCCACTGGAGACCCTTCAGCTTTTCTTGGTGTTTGATGAGCTCTTAAGACTTATGTTCATAATGCTTTGAGGCTTTGCAGCAGTCAGGGTGCAACGTGGGGCTCTTCACCTGGCAGGAGATGCAGCAGGAAGAGCGGAGAAGCTGTTTAGAAGCAAGTGGCACAAACTTTGTTACATGTTTGGTGTTGAGCTCCGAAGTTTCAGAGCTTGTGTAGTTCCTGGCAACACTCGGTGGACTGTTTGCAGCCCGAAGAGTTAAAAATGCAGACCTAAAATTCCTGCTATTTTAGGGGAGGGGAAGGAGGGAGGTGGCTTCTAGAAGTCCTTGTAGGGCAGTTCAAGCTTTGTCACTTTTCTGCTTGGGCAACTCCGAAGGGTCTGTTTGGCTTTCTCCCTTTGGAAGAAGGGCCTGGTGAAATGCCCGACTGTTCCGGGGTCATTAAAGTTGCAGTGACCTCCTAGCAGTGCTCGTGCTGACATGCAAATTGACTAACTAAGCACAGATAAGCGAGAGAAAGGACCTCCTGGGAGCCCAGGCACCTGCGGGTTAAACCTACAAACACACCTTTGCCCTTCCCAAGAAGCCTTGGGAAGAAGTTGACATTTGATGTGTGTCTGGAAAAAGGCTGAACCTTTTTGACATGGTCAAAGGGCTCAAGTTTAGCATACGTATTAGACACTCAGATGCTACCAGGAGCAAGCACTCTGTTGGAACAAGCGCTCTGGCCTCCCACGTGCGGCTGGGGGCTCTGACTGTCTCAATCCCGTGTTGAGGAACCTCTTCTGAGGTCTGACATCCTGTGCAGCTCTCCCACTTCTGGTATTTCTGGGATAGGCACCTCT
Source organism: Megaceryle maxima (assembly GCA_024605025.1). Classification (NCBI taxonomy): domain Eukaryota; kingdom Metazoa; phylum Chordata; class Aves; order Coraciiformes; family Cerylidae; genus Megaceryle; species Megaceryle maxima. Next base: position 16,875 of record JANHGN010022760.1, on the reverse strand, counting down.
GGCAGTAGCGTGATCAGGGACTGCTTCCCCCTGGAGATCCCTGCACAAGGTTGTTGTGCAGATAAGGCAGCATCTAATAAAAAACCCTAGGAAAATGCCCTACTTCCATCCCTTCATTTACACAGAACTCTCTGTGCTGAAGCATTAGAGCTGGTGATGCTGACAAACAGCAAACCTCCTGCTGCCTGCCCTAAAAATGAACCTTGAAAGGTTCTTTGAACCTCTTCATCTTTTCCTGGTGAAGCAGAGATTTGCATGGAGAAGAATTCCTGACTGTTCAGACCTAGGAATTCTCCTCGCTTTGTGCGCGAGAGAGAAATTGGGCTCTGCTGACGACTCCTGCCAGTTTAAACCAAGCTTCTGAAACGATTGGTGATTTGATTGGGGGTTTTTTTAAAAGTCAAATTTTGGTTTCTCAGCAGTTTTCATGAGTTACAGCTACATTTCAGTCCTTGTTGAGAAGCCAAAAACTACCTCTGTAGAGTGACTTAGTTCGGTGTATTTACAGGGGTCCTTAAGTCACGCGGGATAAATGGACTAAATAGAGGAAGTAAGGGTTGGAAAGTGGGTGCTGGCTGACACCCTCAACTGTCACAGGAAACTCAGAAACTACCTATTTATGCAAACTGAGCAGGTTCTGCCCTGCTCTGGCCGGGGGTTGGACTCTCTGATCTCCAGAGGTCCCTTCCAACCCCCACCGTTCTATGAAGTTCTAGTTGCAAGAGCTGGGTGGGTTTTTTGAAAGTGGTGGGTGAAACCTAAAACTTTTTTTTTTTTTTTCCTTCTTCCTCCTGATGTATCATCATTGAAAAATTTGAGGCTGTTTTGTTAAACTTGGGCTTCTAACTTTACGTTCTGAGCTCGAGCGCTGTTGTCTCGCGGTAAGGCTGCTTTGTTGTTAATTGGCTGCTGAGTCTGACTTTTGTATTGTATTAACTTTTCGGAGTTTAGTCCAAAAGAGATTCTTCCTCCAAAACCTGTGAAGAAAGATAGAGAGCAGAGACCACGACACTTACTCACGGACCTCCCGCTCCCTCCAGAGCTCCCTGGAGGGGACCCATCTCCTCCTGACTCCCCAGAACCAAAGGCAGCCACACCACCTCAGCAACCGTTCAAAAAGAGACCAAAGTAAGACTCGCTTGCTTCTTTTTCTTCTCTTTTGAGTTGTTTGGTTTTCTGCTGTTTCACACAGATACCACTCTAGGCGTCCAAAGCCTTCGCTCTCTGTGCGTACGGCAGCGCTCCCGTCTGAGCTGCCTCTGTCCTGTGCTCTCTGCGGGGCCGGAGCTGCTCAGAGTGAAGCGAGATGGAATCTGGCACCTGCTTTGCCAGCTCTCAGCAGCCTCCCTCTGTTTCTGGGATGGGGAGAACATTTAATGTGCATTTACTTAAACTCTTTAGCCAGACTTAGTTCAGCTCTATCAGTTTTGCTGTCCCCAGGTTCGTTCGGGTGCCCTCTTTATTGAGGGAAGTGACACATGGAGAGAACAAGCTCATATTTGTTTTTTTTCTTCTGGTACCTGTGGGTTATTTCATGTTAGGACCCCTTTCAGTTGAAGGCCTCTTCTGTTTGAGAATTAACAGTACAGCAGCTCGGGAGGAAGGGGAGGTTGTGTAAGCTGTGCACCAAACGGAGACCACAGTTCAGGTGTCGTGCTGGAGCTGTCGGCTCCTCTCGTCCTCCCCTTTGACCCTTTCGGCGGCAGAAACGGCCGGAGTGTGTCATCCTCCCAGCTCCGGCCACATCTGCCCTGAAAGCTCTCACTCTGATGTACCCTAGAGCCTGCTGGCCAAAGAAGCCTCCTGAGTAGTGTCCCTCTGTAAATTTAGCTCCTGGTGCTTCTAGGAAGTGTTATTCCAAACAGGAGACAAACCCCCTCTCCCCATGCGTGGCCAAAGTACTGGTCGTGTTGCAAAGCCTAGAGAACTTCCCTGGGAACAGAATTAATGCATTTGTCAAGAGAGCAAGGTACACAGAGTGCTGCTGAACTTTAAGTAAAAAACAAATGCCCAGTGTTTCTGCAAAAGATTCCAAACGCTGATTTTTGTCCTGCTGTAGCTTAATACTTTGGTATTTTTTAAGATAAAGACACTAGTTTGGTTTCCTTCGAGGTGCTCTCCGTTCAAAGTGTATAATGAGATCTTTGCAGAAATCCACACGTGCTTCAGGTGGGCTGTAGCAAAATACTTCTGCTGCCTCAGCCTGTAGAAGTGAGGTGGTGTAATAGCCAGTTTGCTTCTCTTTGCACTCCCCCTTCCCTGGGAGGAGCGGTGTGCCGCTCCGTAGCCGCCTGCAGCTGAGAAATGCACAAGTAAGGGGAAAAGATCCCCCAGGGAGAGTTTAGAACAGATTGTAAATGATAATTTTTTTATGAGTTTGAGTGATGGCAGGCGAGGGGCAGCGCTTGGGCATCTCACAGGCATCTTCCCTCTTTCAGAATCTGTTGTCCTCGGTATGGAGAAAGGAGACAGACAGAGAGCGACTGGGGGAAGCGTTGCGTGGACAAGTTTGATATCATTGGGATTATCGGAGAAGGGACGTACGGGCAGGTGTACAAAGCCAAGGACAAGGATACAGGTAAGGATGCCAAGCAGCTTCCAGTTGACTTGGCTTTGTTACTGTGGGGGTGCTTGTGACCCCCTCCGGCGTTAGCGGTGTTGCCGGTTAGCAGCCCGTAGCCGCAGCACTAGAAACGGCTCCAGCCCTGCAAAAAGCTTTTCCCTTGGGTGTTTTCTAAAGGGCCCAAAGAGCAGAAGCTCTGAAACCCTGGTGACTGTGAGTTTATGCCCCAGCTGCCCTCTCTGCTCATGAGGTCGGGAGCCTGGAAACCCCCAGAGCTGTCGGGAGCGATGCGTGCCGAGGCTCTGACCCGGGTGTCTTCTGGCAGGTGAACTGGTGGCTCTCAAGAAGGTGCGACTGGACAATGAGAAGGAAGGTTTCCCCATCACGGCCATCCGCGAGATCAAGATCCTTCGGCAGCTGATCCACCGCAGTGTTGTTAACATGAAGGAAATTGTCACGGACAAACAAGATGCACTGGATTTCAAGAAGGACAAAGGTAGGATTTGGGTGTGGTTTTGATTTAGCCAGAGAGGTGATGCAACTCCCATCTGCTTATTCAGAGTGTAAAACTAAAAATCTAAACTCTGCTGTAGGTTTTATTCTTTGCCTTCCTCCTCAAGACATAGTTCCAGTGAGTTTGGCATCTGGATTTGGCCTTTCATCAAGGGATAGATTCCATTTCAAATGAGCTGCTGCACTGCAGAGCAGAGGTAGACATGGGCTTAAAAGGATGCGTTGCATTCCTGTGTGGGGCCGTGAATTAAACTGTCAGGGACAAACGAGGCGCTCTGACTTTCCAGGACAAAGGTAGGATTTGGTAGGAACACCACAAACATCTCTTTGAGCCATGCCTAGCAGTAGTCTCTTTAACAAACTAGCTTGAAAGAAGGAAAAAAAAAAACCAAAAAACCAAAAAACAACAAAACACAGATAAAGGTGGCCAGGATTTCAGAAGAATTTATTCTGGGCATGTCTTTTGATTTCAGATGTGGGCTCAATATCTTAGAAGGGCTACTTAGTTGGTTTGGGGTTGTTTTTTTTACTCCTCTTGAGGAAAACAAAAGTCTTCTTTGATGCCCAATAAGCCCTAAATATTACAAGACCACATTTAAAAAAAAAAACAAAACAAAAAAAACCCCAAAACCCAACAAGCCAACCACAGAACACACTCAACAGTGGAAAAAAAAAAAAAAAAAAAATCACTCAACAATTGAATCTACTGGGGTTCCTCCTTTTTCCTAATCTCTCTTCTCTTGAATCATTTCTCTCTTTATTATACCAGGTGCCTTTTACCTTGTGTTTGAGTACATGGACCATGACCTAATGGGGCTGCTAGAATCTGGCTTGGTACATTTCTCAGAGGACCATATCAAGTCTTTCATGAAACAGTTAATGGAGGGTCTGGATTATTGTCACAAAAAGAATTTCCTTCATCGAGATATTAAGTGCTCCAACATCTTATTGAACAACAGGTAACCTAGGAGTAGATAAACTTCTGTCTGAGCTCTTCCCTGGGTTCAGCTGAAAGCAGATGACTGTTGTTTTCACCCTCACAAGCCTCTGCTTCACTGGCAGATCCTCCCCTCTGCTCACCATTCGCAGCTGCTGTTACAGTTAACTTTCTTTCATGTTGACTTGAAGTAACCAGGTCCCTGTGTACACTTGGTCTCCACGGTGTTCTGGCAAAAATACTGTTATTGGAAGTGCTTGTGTGCAGAGAAACCACGGAGGGCTAAGGCAGGAAGAAGCAGCTCTCCGTGGACGCCCTCTCTTCTCCAGGCAGCAGTGTTCGACAAACATAGTTCAGCACAGAACATCATTAATCATTTAATGTTAATTTTCCTGTCTTTATCTGGCCATCTGTAAGAAAACTTAGAGCCTGTAAGAATAATCCTGCACATAACTCTGTCCACACCTCTAGATGTCCATCTAAAAAGCTTACTGGGGACATTGGACTGTTGGGAAGGGTTTGTGAGAGACATGAAACTGAATTATTGCTTTCTGTTTGTTTGTTTGGGGTGTTTTGTTTTGGTTCTTTGAAGCACTAAATAGGATCTAGGAAAAGATTGGCCTATCCAAAAGTCATCACTGCAAAGGTTGCTTTGTTTAGGCCTTTCTCCTACTCGGGGTGGGGGGGGGGGATTGTCTTCCCTGTCCCTGCTTGCCACGTGTCGGCCCAGCTGTGATTCAAACCCATGACTGTTTTTTGTCTTTCAGTGGGCAAATCAAACTTGCAGATTTTGGACTCGCCCGACTCTACAGCTCAGAGGAGAGGTGAGACACAGTGGGGCGAAGGAAGGGGAAATGGCTTATGTAGGTGGGATGAGCTCCTTTCTTCTTCTCCTCCACATGGTCCCTTCACTGGGAAGTCCTGGCACTACCTGAGAAGTGATTTCCAGTGTAAGCAGTACAATGCAGCTCTGGCTGTTGGAAGAACATGCTCCTGGCTGGTATTAACAGCTTTGCATGAGACAAACCTGCTGATAAGGGACCAAGACACCTCTGCTTGCCATGGACCACATTTTGATCAGTCACTGTTCAGTCATGGCAGCCTGCTGCTGCCTGTTACAGGACAGGATATTTCAGTCCTTGGTACCTACAGCTGAACTGCTGTATGTGCACGGGCAGCTGTGTAAAACCTGTGCTGTCTCCTCGGCTTTGTTTAACTCTGGCAGGTGAGGCACTCACAAGCCCACTGCTTCCACTGACACAGTGAACTCTACAGTTTAGAAGTAAAAAAAAAAAAAAAAAAAACAAAACAAAACAACCCAGTTTCTAAGGATTTGGTGGCTCAGTTTCTATTTCATATCTTGCCTTCCAGCCGTCCATACACAAATAAAGTCATTACATTATGGTATCGACCCCCAGAGTTGCTGCTAGGTGAGGAGCGTTACACACCAGCCATAGATGTGTGGAGCTGTGGGTAAGTGCCTCCTCTGGATCTTTTTTGTCCTGGGGCTGTGGACATCAGCAGAGGAATCAAGTTGTTCTAGTGGAGGGTGGTCTCTGATTTTTCTTGGTACTGTCCTGTGGGAGTATAAGAATTACCTGTTCAGATCACGGTCCAGTGGAGCACTAAGACCAGAAGTGGTGCCCAGAGCTCCAGGGTGTGGGTGTAATGACCTCAGAGAGTTTTCTGTAACTCTTCAGAATGCCTCATTTGCTACCTGGTTTTTGTTTTGGTTTTTAGCTAAATCTAGGAAACACTTTAAAGTGGAGATTTCAGGTTTCTAGTAGTGCAAGGAGCCCTGTGAGCAGGAGTCTGGGCAAGTTCAGCCACAAAATGGAAAGTTTTCCAAGTGATTCAGAACCAGAGTCTGGAGAATTCAGCATTCAGGAGTGGGGCTGGCTTTCCCAAAACACATACTTCCCATAGTGATACTTCCAGCAGAGTTTAGTACGTGAACAACAGCAGTTTCTACGAGCCAGGCCCTGATAATTACTTCTGGAAGCTCTGCCTGCGAGGTCCAGTTGCCGTTGGGTGCCCTGTGCCAAAGCAGCAGCGTTAGCCCAGTGCTATCAGACGGGTGCCTGTGTTGACCCACAGCTATTTTTGGCACCAATTGTCACTCCTGTTGGGAGGCTTCGGGGTAGATGTTAAGGACTGACTGAGTCAGAGCTGTCCCCTCCCTCCTTTTCTTCCTCTCCCAGCCGCACCAGCGTTGTGTGCGCGTCCAGGGCGATAGCCTGTGCTTGGCAACGACAGGCAGGCAGCTACTGGCAGCTGAGGCTAGTTTGGGGCTGCAGATATCCCCCCCAGTAAAGCTGAACTGCTAAATGGGCTGAATCTGGAGGAACACCCAAGTGTCTGGCTGGTTCTCCTGTCGTGTTACTGCTGCATCCTCCTTTCCCCGCAAAGAGTTAAAGCGTGAAGCCTGTGCCTACTGGTGAGGGTTATTTCCCAGCTGTGGAGCTGGTGACTCTGTACACACAGGTTAGTTTGTCAGTTCTCAACTACAAGCCCTGATGCAAATAACTCTCCTCAGGCAAAGCTGGTTCTGAACAGAAATGCTGCAGTGTTCAAATGATCATCCCAAGGGTTTGCTGTCATGACCTCTTGCTTTTCCTCTTTCCAGCTGTATCCTCGGGGAACTGTTTACAAAGAAGCCTATTTTTCAAGCCAATCTGGAACTGGCTCAGCTTGAATTAATCAGGTAAAGCATTGCACACGCATGCCTGCGAGCAGAGGTGCTGCAGAAGCTGCTTGTGCACACAGCCTCTCTGTTAGGAGCCCCCCTCTCTCTAACCTGCCTGCCAAAGAGGGCCAGCAAATGGCTGTGACTGCAGAGGTGTGTGGTTAGGGTTTAGGTGGCCGTGCTTACCTCAGTAACCTTGCTCGTTGTTAAAGGAGTGCAAAAACAAACCTAAAGTGCATCTCAACATGGAAAATTGGAGTTTTGCAAAGGCAAACCTACTGAAGTTCAGCAAGGATAAGTGTAGAGCCCCCCACCTGGGGAGGGACAACACCATGGACCGGTACAGGGGAGGGGTAGACCCGCTGGAGAGTAGCCCCGTGGAGAGGACCTTGGTGTCCTGCTGGATAATAAGTTCTCCATGGGCCAGCAATGGTCCCTTGTGGCCAGGAAGGCCAGTGGGCTCCTGGGGGGCATAAAGAAGAGTGTGGCCAGCAGGTGCAGGGAGATTCTTCTCCCGCTCTACTCTGCACTGGTGAGACCACAGCTGGAGTGTTGTGTCCAGTGCTGGGCTCCCCGGTTCAAGAGGGACAGGGCAATACTGGAGACAGTCTAATGGAGGCTATGAAGATGCTGAAGGGACTGGAACATCTCTGCTGAGGAAAGGCTGAGAACCCTGGGGCTGTTTAGCCTGGGGAATTGAAGCCTGAGAGGGGAGCTGATGAATGGTTACAAATCTTTGCAGGGTGGGGGTCAAGCAGAAGGGGCCAGGCTCCTTTCAGTGGTGCCCTGGGATAGGATGCGAGGTGATGGTAGCAAGGAGAAACACTGGAAATTCCACCTCAACACGAGGAGAAACTTCTTCGCTGTGAGGGTGATGGAGCCTGGCCCAGGCTACCCACAGAGGTTGTGGAGTCTCCTTCTCTGGAGACTTTTAAGCCCCACCTGGATCTGTTCCTGTGTGGGCTGCCCTGGGTGACCCTGCTCTGGCAGGGGGATTGGACTCAATCTCCAGAGGTCCCTTCCAACCCCCACCAGTCTATGATTCTCTGAAATTCATTGTGTTGGCTGGTTTATCAACTCAAAGTAAACATTTTTCCTCTCCCTCATACCTCCTTTTTAACCTGAGGGTTATCAAATCTTCTCTGAAATGTGCCCAGACCTGGATTATTGCTTGGAAAGGGAATATTCTCCCTCAGATTGGTGACTCTGCTCCGAGCTGCATCCCACCTGCTGATCATACTCTGCTTTTCTGGTTCTCAGCCGGCTCTGCGGGAGCCCCTGTCCAGCGGTGTGGCCGGATGTCATCAAGTTGCCCTATTTCAACACTATGAAACCGAAGAAGCAATACCGAAGGCGCCTGCGTGAGGAGTTCTCCTTGTGAGTGCTGTTAAAGAGAGGGCGAGCGGCTGCGTGGGGGGTTGTGGCTTTGTGTTATGTGACCTGCTGTTCTTTGGCCCTTATCTACCTGATAGGATAAGGCAGTTGTTCTTCCAGCCCTTCCTGCCTTCTGCCCTCAGACAGCCCTCTCCAGGAGGGCTGCTTCTATCTGGGGAAGGCTGGAATTGGGGTCACGAAATATCTGATCTGCCTTCCAGAGGGGTTCTCTGCACGCTTGTGACACTTCTAGCTGGGGTCTGTACTGGAAAGCCTGACAGCGTGGAATTCTCCCAGCACTAGGCTGGCTGACTTCAGAGATGTGCTGTCTGTGGGGAGATAATGGTGTGATAATCTCGTGGGGTTTGTAGCAGAGCTGCTTTTCACAACTGGCAAAAATTAGACCGAGAGTATCGCGTGGCTGCTGCCCGTTGACCTCTCTGAGCCGCCGCATCACCTTGGAATAAACTTTTGACTGCAGGCATTTCTCTTAGGCCTGAGGTGTGACTGCCAACGGGCTTCTCCCGTTTCAGAGCAGCCCTGACCCCTGCCCTGTTTCCCTCTCTCCGCAGCATCCCTTCGGCCGCTCTCGACCTGCTGGACCACATGCTGACGCTGGACCCCGGCAAGCGCTGCACAGCGGAGCAGGCCCTGCAGAGCGACTTCCTGAAGGATGTTGACCTCAGCAAAATGGCACCTCCAGAGTAAGTTCCACCTGGTGTCCTCCACCTCGTCTCGGTGAGCTTGGGAAGGAGCCACAGGCTTTGGTGGTTTGTTTTTTTTAGTCAGAATTAAGCTGTGGTTTCTGGGCTCTTTTCTTGACCGTGCCCTTACATTTCTGTCCTTTGGCTGAGCAAAAAGCTCTCCCTGTGCTGCTGGTTTTCTGCCTGGTTTTATAAAGCTCACTTAAGTGTTTATTAGGTCCTCTGAAACTATTGGAAGATGTGCAAGAGCAGCGTGTAGCACATCCCTGTCCTCTGTGCCACCGAGGACTGGCCAGGCCTTGTTTGTGCTGCTCCTTAACTGACTAGAAGAGTGACTGTTGAGCAGTGTCCTGCCACTTGCAGCTCTTTTCTCCCACTCCAATCAAGCAGGTTATAAAATTCTGCTCTGGCCACTTTGTGTCCAAGTGTGGCACTGGTTTTTGAGAGTCCTGTTTCCTGCAGACTTGCTAAAGGCAGTAATGTCAAAGTCAAGGTGCCTTCTTAGAGCCCCCAGACTCCCAAAGCTTGGTGGACTGGGGTTCCTTGGGGTTCCTGTGTGTCATAGCTTACCCAGCCCATTCAGGGCTGAGATTCTAATGCAAATTAAACAAGTCACATGCAAATTAAACAAGTCACATGCAGTGACACTGCCTTTCCTGGTTCTAAGACTTACCCCTTCCTGGTTTAACAGTGTGGTTGCAGTCAGAGGAACATCTGTACCTCTCTTACAGCACTAACAACTTTCTTCAGGGATTAAATGAGTGTTTTTCTTGCCGTGTTTTAACTGCTGAGTGTTGTTCTCTTCCAGCCTTCCCCACTGGCAGGATTGCCACGAGCTGTGGAGCAAGAAGCGCCGCCGGCAGCGGCAGAGCGGGATCGCCGTGGAGGAGCCACCGCTATCAAAAGTTTCTCGGAAAGAAACTACCTCTGTTACGAGCACAGACACTGTCAAAAACAACAGCAGTCCTGTGCACCCACAGCCTGCCCAGCTCAAAACCGAGACTGGTGCTGGAGATGCCGTAGGTCAGTGCCCAGCCTGGTCTGTAAAAGCTGCTCCTCCTGATGTGTTACCTCCCTGCTCTCGTTGGTCTGGGTGTGGGAGGCTTATTTTCTGTCTCTTTTCAAGCCAGCCTGGTTCTTTCAGTTCTATTTCTACAGAAAGGACATTCCAGACTCTTCTTATTCTTTCCCCCCCCCCCTTTATTTTCCTCTGCTGTGAAAACTCCTGGCTGCAGAGTGTTCTGCCTGGTCTTCAGAAGTCGCTCACTGATGAGCTGACTTTGTTCTGTGAGTTGTAGCTGGTCCCAAAATGTGTTTCTGGAGGGTGACAAAAGGAGGCACTGAGGTGCTTAGGCCGGTGAAGCACCAGATAACGGGCTGGAAGGTGCAGCCCTGTCAAGGGTGCACGAATGAGCTCGAGTTTGAGCTTGTTGATCAAATTATTATATAAAGATTAAGTGTGGGATGTAACAGGCTAGAGGCTGGTGGGCAGAAGTGCAGAGCACTGCACCCTCTTCTAGAAGAGATCACTTGCTTGTCATTTGTGGGGCCAAGACTCCCGCTGTATCCAAAACTGACCAACCTCCCTGTGTCTGGAAGGTAATTGGAGGGGCTGTGTTTGGGTTCCTGGCAATGTAGAGAGCTCCAAAGCTGCCCAGCCACACTGCTTGTTCTGTAGAAGCTTTATAAAAACCCAGATTTGGGCTAAAGCTTCCTTCGTGTCAAATGTACTGACAAGTAACGAGGAAGACAGTTCTTGCTCCAGGGAATGCACAATCCATGTGTTCAATGAAACATGGCAGATGGACAAAAGGTGGTGGTTGGATTAACAAACAGCTGAGAAAAGGGAGTTCTTAGCTGCCTACCAGCAAGAGGAGCTTCATGTTAAGCTTCTAAAACCAAACCTTTGCACCCTTCTTTAAATTTCACTTACAAAGTCACGGTCGGGGCAAAGGGACACCTGTGTCACTTGTCGCTCAGCATGGCTCAGAGGGAGGTGGTGCTGCTCAAGGGCTGTATTTTAGACTAGCCTGGATACTTGCAGGTCAGGACAGAGTCCTCTCATTCCAGGCCAGCTTTCAGGAAGGAATTGCCTCCTGCTTGACCTAATTTCTTCTGCTGCGTCAGTGGAACGCGCCCTTCCTCCATCCCAGAGAGCAGCTCGGCTCCGTCCCAGGCAACCTGCTCTGCAGCACGGGAGGGGAGCAGAGGCCTTGGGAGGGGCCCAGCTGCTGCCAGACCTGCTGCTCAGATGGCTGCTGAGGTGGGCTGAAGGTTTCCACCTTCATCACACGTCCTCAGGCTGGCTGCTATAGCTGGTGGTGGCTTTGGCCACCGGTCTGGCTCCTGGGATGCCCTCAGTTAGGTTTAGCTCTGCTGAGCTGAGCTGAAGAAGCAGTTCTGTTGGTAGATTTGAGGGGGTGGTGGAGAAGCTCCCCTCTGTGGCTACAAGAGCAGGGCCCAGCACTAGCCTTGGGCGAGTGCAGTGTGTGCTCTGTGCCACGGGGTGCTGCTGCAGTGCTGCTCAGAGCTGCACACGGGCTGGAAGGGGCAAGCTGATGGTGGAAGTCTGAGTAACAGTCCTGGAATCCTCCTCCTGAATCCTCTGTGCCTTCCCCTGGTTGGGCATCATAGTCATCGACTGGTCTGGGTGGGAGGGGACCTTTAGAGGTCACAGAGTCCAACCCCCTGCAGGGAGCAGGTCCATCTGCAACTGGAGCAGGGTGCTCAGAGCCCCGACCAACCTCCCCTGCAATGGTGCCAGGGATGGGGCAGCCACCACCTCTCTGGGCAGCCTGGGCCAGGCTCTCACCACGCTCAGCATCACAAATCTCTCCCTTTTCTCTCCTAAATCTTCCTCTTTTAGTTTAAACCATCCCCCCTTGTCCTGTCCCAACAGGCTCTGCTCAGAAGTCCATCCCCACAGAAAAATGGGGACAATCTTTTTTTACAGGCCCCTTTTAAGTACCGAAGGGCCACAGTAAGGTCTCCCCAGGACACAGAGAAGAGGTGTCCATTGGTATGTGCTGTATCACCATTACAAACTAATGAGATGTAGCTTTGCCTGACCCTCCTGTGATATTTCTTGTGTTTGCTGCAGGCCTTGGAGAAATCACCCAGCAGCTGAATCAGAGCGAACTCGCCGTTTTACTGAACTTGCTGCAGAGCCAGACCGATCTGAGTGTCCCGCAGATGGCCCAGCTGTTGAACGTCCACTCTAACCCCGAGATGCAGCAGCAGCTGGAGGCTCTCAACCAGTCCATCAACGCTCTGACAGAAGCCACAGCTCAGCAGCACGAGTCTCAGGCAGCGGTGGCGGCGGCGGCAGCAGCGGAGGAAGCCATAGAAGAGCCACCCACGGAGGCCCAGCTACCGGAGGAGCAGGCGACTCCAGAAGCAGCCAGCGCTCAGGGAGACATGCAGAACGTGCTGGCCGTTCTGCTGAGTCAGCTGATGAAGAGCCAGGAACCCGTCATAACCCTGGAGGAGAGCAACGGGGAGAAGAGCAGCGAGCAGCGGGGGCCGAGGAAAACCCCGACGGTGCATCCGGAGGAAAGTGCAGGTAAATAATCCTGACGGCTGCTCGTGCAGCCCCGATGCCACGCGCTTGGTGGAACCATTAAAGTTTTCCATCCGGGTGTCTCTGGTTGAACTGCGGCCAGGAGGAGCTGAGACGCTCGGTGGCGTGGCGGAGGGAGGCAGGGGGCGTGGGTGGGAGGAGGAGAAGGCGCTCGAATGCGATCGAGCTTTGGATGTCAAGACTGAGACAGCCACTGACCCCCTCCCTGCGGTAAGTGCTGGACTGCTCAGGAGGCTTTGGGAAGCCAAAGCGCACAGCGGTGACTCCACCAGGTGTATGAAATCCATTAGTCCTCCCCTGCCCGGGGGTCAGCGAAGATTAAAGGGATTTGTCCCAAAATGAAAAGGAAGCTTGGAGGGTCAATTCTTCCTCTAAATACCCCCTAGTAATGAGCTGACACCTTCAGGTAGATGTTTTGTGCAGGATGTTGAATCTCTGCAGATTTTCCCAACTTGGAGTTGGTCCCAACTCTTGGTTTTTTTTGTTTTTTTTTTTTTCCCC
>JANHGN010022759.1:36449-57809 GCA_024605025.1 Megaceryle maxima | reverse complement strand
CAAACAAAAAACACCTCCCCATCCCACTACAGCATGTCTGAAGAGCCGTATCTACACGTTTTTTGAATGCCTCCAGGGATAGTGAACACCTCCCTGGGCAGCTTGTTCCAGTGCCAGACTGCTCTTTCAGCAAAGAAATTCCTAATATGTAGTGTAAATCTTCCCCTGATGCAACTTCAGGCCATTTCCTCTATTCCCATCATTATTTATTCAAGTGAAGAGACCAACATCCACCTCCTGCAACCTCCTTTCAGGTAATTGTAGAGTGATAAGGTCTCCTCTCAGCCTTCTCTTCTCCAAACTAAACAATCCAAATCGCCTCAGCTTCTCCTCATAGGACTTGTTTTCCAGACCAGCTTCATTGCCCTTCTTTGAACTTGCTTCACCAACTCAATGTCTTTCTTGTGGTGAGGGGCACAGAAGTGAACACAGTACTCAAGATGTGGCCTCACCAGCGCTGGGTTCAGGGGCATGATCACTTGCCTTCTCCTGCTGGCCACACTATTTCTGATACAGGCCAGGATGCCATTGGCCTTCTTGGCCACCTGGGCACACTGCTGGCTCATGTTCAGCCCGGTGTTGACCAGCACCCCAGGTCCTTTTCTGCTGAGCAGCTTTCCAGACACTCTTCCCCAAGCCTGTAGCATTGCCTGGGGTTGTTGTGACTGAAGTGCAGAACCTGGCACTTAGCCTTGTTAGACCCATACAGTTGGCCTCAGCCCATCAATTCATCCTGTCCAGATCCCTCTGCAGAGCCTTCCTACCCTCCAGCAGATCAACACTTCCACCCAATTTGGTGTCATCTGCAAACTTGCTGAGGAATCACTCAATCCCCTCATCTAGATCACTGATAAAGATATTGAACAAGATCAGCCCCAAAACTGAGCCTGGGGGAACACCACTGGTGACCATCCACCAACTGGATTTAACTCCATTCACTGCAACTCTCTGGGGCTGGCTGGCCAGCCAGTTTTTAACCCAGCAAAGAGTATACCTGTTTGTGCCATGAGCCACCAGTTTCTCTGGGAGAATGCTGTGGGAGATGGTGTCAAAGGCTTTACTGAAGTCCTTATAGACATCATCCACAGCCTTTCCCTTGTTCACTATGCAGGTCATCCTGGTCATAGAATGAGATCAGGTTGTTCAAGCAGGACCTGCCTTTCCTGAACCCGTGCTGGCTGGGCCTGATCCCTTGGCAGTCCTGCACTTGCCATGTGAGCTCACTCAGGATGAACCTCTCCATAATTTTTCCAGGTAATGAGGTCAGGCTGACAGGCTTGTAGTTCCCCAGATCCTTCAGGCCCTTCTTGTAGGTGGGTGTTAAACTGGCAAGCCTCCAGTCATCTGGGACCTCCCCTGTTAGCCAAGACTGTTAATAAATGATGGAGAAAGTCTTGGTGAGCTCCTCTGCCAGCTCCCTCAATACTCTAGAGTGGATCCCATCTGGCTCTATGGACTTGTGAGTGTCCAGGTGTCATGACAGGTCACTAACTGCTTCCTCCTGGATTATGGGGGGGTTGTTCTCTCTGTCCTTATCATCCAGTTCAGGAGGATGAATGCCCTGGAGGTAGCTGGTGTAGACTAATGAAAATGAGGCAAAGTTGGCATTAAGTATATCAGCCTTTTCCTCATCCTTGGTTACAGTGTTCCACTCACCCTCTCCCTATAGCAAATAAACTGATTCTCACCTGATTCTGAGCATTTACTTATTGAGAAATTGACATCAGTGTATTTCTACTTTCAGCAAATTAATACATCCTATAGTGTAAGCATTACTATTAATTTCTACTATTAATTTCAGTTAACTAGGTCTTACACACCAAGATGAGCAAAGTTATCTCAACTTTTAAAATTAGACAATAATGAATTGTTGGGGGGTTGGACTAGATGATCTTTCTAGGTCACTTCCAACCCCTAACATTCTATGATTCTATGATTCTATGAATTAATAAAAGCCATAAAAATAATATTAAGGTGTGATAGCATGATGAAAATTATTACATCAGTTGAAGTTCTTATGAAAATATATTTTTTTTACTACTTTAAAACCAATATCCAAATTTTCTGATTGTTCAGACTTACATGAAGAAACCTGCTGATCATGTCAGTGCTACAACATTGATGTCAGTGCTAAAACACTGGAAACTAACAAACAAATAAAGAAAAAACTTCAGTGAGGAAATAAGTGAACAGATCTTTTTTTTTTTTTTTTCTGTATATTAGAAGCCCCAGCACAGACTAAATGATCTGTGACTTGGATGCTTCATTACTCAGCAAGAGGGTGCATCTGGGTCATCTTGTGCTAGATCACATCATTGATGTAGCATCTATTGGAAACATCAGTATTCCAATTGTATAATGTCTTTCCTAGTCTGAATTCTAGTTTCATTTATGTCCCAAAGTCATAGAGCCTCAACAAGGCTTTTCTTCTTAAGATGCCTGGATAAATTATAATACCAGAGTCTTAACTGATTTATAGTTCTACTACTTCAACTGATGAGCAAATCCTTACTTTTTGATGTTTTACATTAATGACAGTCAGTGGGTGTCCCAGGGTGCATAGAAACAGTTGAAATAGTTAGAAAGCAATTTCCACATGGTTCTTCTCCTCTCCACAAAGTATTCAACAAAATTTCCTTAAAACATACATTTGTAAAATACAACATTTCTCTGCTAGGTTTACAAACTTTGCTTTCACAAAACTCTAAAAAATATATTTTCTATATAAAATTGGTTTGGATAACATATCAGTCATAATGAGAGTGGTTGTATTTTCCTATCTTATTTTCTCTTACACATATAATTTCCAAAAAAACATAATAGTGAAATACATTCAAATGCTTACTTACAGAAGAGACACTATTAGTTTCAAAGCTATTCCCATTTTTCCTGGCTTGAGATTTTTTTTTTTTAGCAAGAAATAACCATTTTATTGTCAGAAAAATCATTTGCATAAGATTCACTAAAAGAACTGTGTGTCCCATTGCATTGTCCTTGTCCTTGTAGAACTCGAGTGTTTATGGTTTTAGTTCATGATCTTGAATGGCTTTTCCTTCACATTGTACAAAACAATTATGTGGTAAAAAGTACTTGTGTAAATTCTTTGCTGACATGGTAATAGGCTTTGATTACATTCATGACCTCAAGAAATGACTAGCCCATAAATGGCCCTGAATTTTTAACAACTTTTTTTTCTTCTTTTCCTACTGTAATATTGTTTTTTCCAATGGCTATTTGTTAAAATACTTTTCTGAACACATAGATATATATTTAGAGTGTTTGCTTTCACTGCTTTCAAGTGTTCTCATGTCTGTATTGTCCCAAGCTTCTGCAACATTATATGAAGATATCCTTGATTTTTTGTTCTTTCCCTGAGTGTTTCATATTTTAAGTCACTGAGTACTGCAGAAGCCAAGGACTACTGTGTTTGACTCTGGAGCTGAATCCAGAGTGCAATTACATTTCAGCAACTTAAATGAAATGTCTCATGTACTGACTATATGCATGGTACCAGTATGTGCAGACCAAGAATGTGACACCTGAAAATCACAAGGGTCACAGATATTTCCTGAGTTCGTAAGAAATGTTCACAACATCTGAGACTCCTAAAAGAAAGGCAGAGAAGAGAAAAAAAAAAAAACCAAAACAAGGATCCTAATTATCCACAATTTTCAATGGTTAGTTGTCTCCTCAGCTCTGCCTTCAAACTGCTGCAAATACTTAAATCTACCACAAGGGTTATATAAACTCAGAGTAGCATGGATGTGAGCCAGTTGGTCTTCATCTTTTACTTAGCAGAGCAGATATTTGGCATAATTTATATTGGTTTTATATTTATATTTATATACTTCTTGCCTAACAGTCAATGAATGAATGAAAAAAAAAAAAAAAAGAATGTGCAAAACTACAGTGAATGGAACTTTTTTATACAAAACACAAGGAAAGTTGTGTGAGACACTATTCCCATTCACAGGGCATGCTTCAGTCTTGGTTTAGAAAGGCCCTTGGGTACATACTTAACTTGAATCCTTCTGAAGTCAGTATATTTACATGTACATAAAGTCTGTGTCTGTTATCTGGCAAAGTGTTTTTCAGTGCATCTGAAGGAGGTGTACTAGGAATAAAGCAGAGCAATATCTACAGAAACATTACCAGTGGTGGCTGTCTCAGCCCAACAACAACACCACAGCATAGAATGGATTTGCAGATGACACGTTGTCTCCTAGGGGTTATTGCTTAGGGAGCTAATGTCCTTGTTCTCTCCCAAATGCTGCAGTGTGTGTCTGAGTGGCATCTCCCAGGAGCAGTTCATGTCATGGCAAAATCACATCCCTGATCATGTGCTCCAGAACTTAGTACCACATAAGGAGGCAGATGCTACAGCACTGTTCCTTTCTCACTGCACTTTATGAAGCTCATGCTTTGTCAGGTATGACATACTGCAGCCTCTGTGTTCCTCTTGGTATCTATCTCAAAAGCTAGATTTTTTTTCTGTTTTTCTGCTCTAATTTGATTTAATACTTTTTATATCCAGTGTTCAAACTACCTTAATCCTGTTCAAGTTAGAGACCTAAATTTTGCCACATCTTTCCACTTGCCTGGTGCTTGTCTCAGGCATGGCTCTGTGGGTATACAGTATAGACACTGGAGCTTCATGTGACTTTGTATTCCTTCATGCTTTGATATATAAAGTGTTCTTATTAATAATAGGAGTAAATTACATCTGGCAAATCTCTGTTAATGGTATTAGTGAGGGGTTAAATTAGCATTTTAATTTTCACCGGGGACCTGTTGAAATCAACACAGAAGAGAGTCCTGTTGTTTAGCACTGCTTTGAATGTCTTTGCTGAAGAATTAAGGCAATTTTCTTCCCACCTTGATTTGTTTTTCTGTGGGTGGAGTAGGGACATTTATTGTGATCTATGGAGGTTAATGCTCTAGAAAGCTACAAAAGAGCATTTCATCAGAGAAAACAAAGATACTTGTAGAAGCAACACTGAAATTAGATAACCTTTTAATCTAGTTATCAAAGGGCCCTCAGTTCCATTTCAAGGCAAGTGAAGGAATATTTAATGAACCCAGAAAAAGAATCTACCTCCACAGAACTCTGATATCTGAAAAAAGGAGAAAGAAATCAGCACAAAACTGTTAGCACCTGCCAACTCTTATTAAGAGATTAGAGTGTTTAAAAAGGCAGAGAGCAGCTCAATATTCCCTTTTAAGTTTCTCTTGGCTGATTTCTCACATGTGCTGCTGTGCACAAGCAGGTCGCATTTCAGCTCAGAGCTGCAAAAGCACTTTATAACATAAATAACAAGTAGCTTCTCTTCAGGCTTTATAAGATTTCTTTGCACAATCTATCTGTGCCCAAATGATACACACTTTGGAAACTAAGTGAGGCTAAGCATTGGTAAGAAACTTACTTTCCCAATGTACTTGACACATGAATGCTGAGTGATTTAGGAATTGTTCTGGGTTACACTGCAATATCCTACAATTTTGACAAGTTTTCTCTTTAATCCGTGGAAAACATGGTTTACGAATATGCTTCTTGTGAAACAGTGATGAGAGCAGCAGTGCTAGTCATACAGATCAGAGATCATAAAACCCCAGCGAAGCTGGCAGAAATACAGACACATGCTTTAAAATGGACAGGGCCATTTCTAAGAGAAATGGGTTGCTCACTCCACACGTGGAATGCTAAAACTTGCAGAGGAAAAGCCAGATGTCTGTAGCTGCCAGAGAGTGGGGTACATGCCACCTGTGAGGGAACACTCAGGTGGCCTACTGCAGTTTTTGCGTCATCACCCTTCAATTTAATCAGAAGATAAACCAAACAGGGTTCAGGGGATATACAACACAGGGAACATTGCCAGATTACCAAAAGAGGGGGGTTAGTGATCTCAGCTGCCTAGCAGCATACAAAATGCCACCAAATAACAGAGAAGTGGTGTTTCCAACCCTCTGATAGTATGCGTGGCTGGGGTGGGACCAGGCAAACCTGCAATGCTGTCATCCTCAGTTCATCAGGGAAACAGAAGAATCTCTTCTTCCCCTAATTTCTTCCCCTTGCCAGAAGCTGGGCACCAGAAACACCTCCAGACTCCTGCTGGTTGGGCTGCATGACCAATCCTAACTTTTATCACATTTGGGCCATTTAAAAAATACATAGCTGCTGAACCTAGGTGAATAGTGATATCCCTGAACAGATCTTGTCTCCACTTCCTGATTTTTTATAGTGTCTGTTTGTTGGGATTTTTTTTTTTTTAATTTATTTTACATGAGTTATTTGGTTTTACTTGAAAGCACAGGTAATAAATACAGAATATGTAAGGCTGAGTGATTAGAGGTCACATCCAGTTATAAAATGCACTTGCACAGAAAATGTGGTTGAAAGAAAAAAAAAAAGCTGAGTGCAGATGGAAGAACTCTGCAGGGAAATAATAATATATAAAAAAAAAAAAGGTAAATTTTCTGAAGTATCCTAACAGTACTGGGAGTTGAAAGTAATCCATTGTGTTCAAATTAAGAAACAATGTGAAAATGGATTTGGTATAGATGGCATATATGACACAGATTAACTTCAGTTTGTTTCCCCAGTTTCTGTTCTATACTTTGAAGCTGTACTACAAAAGAAGATTTACTTCTTAGCTTTCTCACTGATCCTTTAGGGCTGTGATAAGCCAAAGTACAGGCCACTTTAGGAGAAAAAGTGTACAAAGTGTACATGACCCTCTTCAGAATGGAGACAGCAGAAGGGACACAGCAAAACATTTAGTAATTGTGTAAGTCTGCTGAATGCATTTATGCACAAATGACCCTTTGCACACTCTGAAAAATTATTTTAATATATTGCATAATGATACTGCATATTCCTTGCAGGAATGTAAGAGCAACTCTGCAAACTTGAGAATCAGCTCCTTTAGTTCAGGTCTGATAAATGAAAAGGTATTGATTACCACTTCGACATATGTTGTGATCCAATGGTTGGATAATGGCCATGATACAAAACAGTCCCCAGAGCTGAACAATAATACCTTATTTATCTTCTGGCTTGTCTCATTCTTTATTTAAAGCAAACCTATATTTTACCACAATATAATTTACAATTAAGCATTATTTTAACATGTATTATTGATCTCAGCTCCAAAAGGATTCAGTGAATTTCTCTGAATTTGCTTTCAATCATATTTTGCTCATTTTAATTAATTACATAGTGTGCCCTCAGCATTTTTGTCTTTAATTAGAATACAGCAAAGATTCTGCTCTAAAATCTTGATGCATCAGATATAGGCTTATTTATGGAAGAGATTTTATGAGCAGCTGTGGAGCAGTTCAGTAACTATGGATGAAGTAGAAATAGGTCCCTCCTTTGTGTGTATATGTATTACTTTAATGGATTAATATTAGGTTTCCACATTTACATTTGTTGACCTTTTACTCTCTACTACTGTTTATATATTTGTCAAATATTTTTCATGTCTCCCTGTGAGTGGTGAGAGTTACCCAGTATTGATAGTGACTTTGAGAACTATGAATTTAGCAATATAAAGTAACAATACTGAGCTGTACTGTGCCACAAATTATTAACATTTAACTGTTACCATTAATTTATGTGATGGAAGTATGCCATAAAATAATATCACAATATGGCTCATGATTGTTAGTAACAAACTGTTTATCCTTGCTTGTCTTTTGCTGCTGCTGGTTTCTCTACTCTTTAGAAACTTTCCCAACTTGAAAATCTTCCTTCATCTTTTCTACAGAAACAGAGGAGGAACAACTTTTGGAAAAGACCATATAAGTCTAGTACCTCCTGTCACATTTGCCATATCTTAAAACTTCTACCACAATTCACAAAATATAATGCTTATTTGAAATCTGAAATCATACTGGTGTAAGTTTAATAAAACTCTTCAACTAGATAAAAATATCCTCTTTTGTTAAAAGGCAGTCTATTTGTAAGTTACAGAAAAGTTTAGTGAATTTGTTTAAATTTGCTTTCCATCACCTCAAACTCATTTCAGCAATTACTTTATATGAATTCAGCCTTATTTTTATCAATATATAAGGAAGATCTTTTTTATTATTATTATTTCTGAAAAATCTAAGAAGAAACCTGATGGATCCGACTAAATGTTTATCAAGTCTCAAAGACTTTCTGAGTGTGACTGCTAACTGCTGTGTAGTAAAGAGTAAACACTGAGTAATATTGTGTCTAAAATTTAGAGTCTAATATTAATGGTATTCACAAAGAGGTCATTGAGAAGACAGATCCAGGGTCTTCACATCAAGAAGATAACAGAAATAACTTAAAGCAGAAGAGTTTCCAAAAGATTATCAAGAAGTACTTTTTCCCCCATGAGGACAATCAACAGTGGTATAAGGAATTTGTGCAGGCTCCATCCTTGGCATCATTTCAACACAAAACCCTGACCAATCTGTTCTCATCTCACAGGTGGCATTGCTTTGAACAGAGGGATGCTCTAGAGATCACCTAATGCCCTTTCCCATCTAGATTACCCAGTGATCCTATTCCATTCTCTGAACATACTTCAACTTCACCATATCATATAGCCTTTAGTGACCATTTGTCCAATCAAAACATTTTTCATTCAGTAAATGCCTTATATATTTTGTTCACAAAAACTGTTGAAACCAGATCCTCAGTTTGATACTTTGTTTTGTGAAGGTGAATCATGAATACACTTTTATAAGAGTACATGATAGATTATTTATCTTTATGATTTTGTCTGTCTCAGTCCTGGGTTTTCAAGTGTTTTGAATAGGTAATGTTAAAACATGACCTTGCATATACTTAAAACCACACTAGTCCTTGATAGCACAGTCTTTTGTTAGCCAAATAAAATACAAATAAACAAATAAATAAAGTTGTTTATTCTGTGGTCCAGTAAACCAAGAGATTAAATAGTAATGTCTGTAGAATCCTTAGGAAGTGTAAAACAATTTAAAATAAACAAGAAATTGACGGGTACAGGTAAAGCAGTTACTCATAATGGAAAGAAAAAAGTTAATGGATACAGGTAAAGCAGTTACCCACAATTTAAAGCAATTAATCATAGGTATTAAAGTATATAAAAATAAAAACCTTGGTTTGGGCTTTTCTTTAATATTTCCTATCAATTTTTCTTATGCAATTAGTTCCCATCTCTCCTTCCTCATGTCTTTGCTTATAGAATCTTTCACCATGAATAAGAATAGCATGAATGAATGAATTTCCTAATAAAGTTATAAGAGACATGTTCATCATTGCATTGAAATTCATGATTGTCTTTGGCTGTCCTTCAGGAAAAAAAAATAAATTTAATCAACTGTCTTCAATATAAGATTTGTCAGCATGATAGAGCTAATATTAATGCATTTTAAATTGAAAATAAATAGCAGGGTTGACATTTATATACAGTGCTAGAATGTGACAGGATACTGTATGCTGTGATGTGTGTCATTGGCTGATGCGGACTGGACACATTATCCCCAGCATTCTTTTTTGTGCATAAATCAGTGTAATTATTTAATCTTTAATTTTAAACAACTGTCACTTTGGTCTAGCTCCAACATTTTGTTGTACAGGAGTAAGATGGACAGTAGAATTATTTTTACATCTTGCAAAGAGGACTTCCTGATGGGGGAAATTATATAGCAAAATTTGACAAGAAATTACTTTGCACAGTTTGTCACAAAGTCCTTTGCCTGTCTTTTAACAGATCACGTTCAATTCAAAAGCAGGATTGGCTACCAGAAGAAGTTATTCTTGATTTTGTGGCATCAACACTTTTTAGAATTAGTTTACCGGTAAGATTGGTACTGGCCAAATTCTAACTTTTTTTTGAGCTATTTAACAGAGGGTTAAACTTACAGACAAAAATTATGTATCCACTTCTTTCCTAGACCTAAATCCACAGAACACAGAGTTTACCTGCATGTATGGATGCATGACTTTTAATGGAATAATCACAGAATCATAGAATAGTGGGGGTTGGAAGGAATCTCTGGATATCAAGTCCAAGCCCACTGCCAGAACAGGATCACCCAGGGCAGGCCACACAAAAACAGATCCAGGTGGGTCTTGTAAGCCTCAAGAGAAGGAGACTTCACAACCCCCTGGGCAGCCTATTCCAGTACTCTGTCACCCTCAGAGTAAAAAAGTTTTTCCTCATGTTGAGGCGGAACTTCTTGTGTTTCCCCTTGCTACCATTACCTCTTGTCCTATCACAGGGTATCACTGAAAAGAGACTGGCCCCTTTGACTTGACACCTGCCCTTCAGCTATTTGTAAACATTAATAAGATCCCCTCTCAGTCTTCTCTTTTCCAGACTAAACAGCCCCAGGGATCTCAGCCTTTCCTCATAAGAGAGATGTTCCAGTTCCTTCATCATCTTGTAGCTCTCTGTTGCTACTATTTCCCTGCCTCTCTTGAACTGGGGAGACCAGAACTGAACACAATACTCCAAATGTAGTCTCACTAGTGCAGAGTAGAGGGGGAGGAGAGCCTTCTTCAACCTGCTGTCAACACTCTCCTTTATGCACCCCAGGATACCATTGGCCTTCCTGGCCACAAGGGCACATTACTGTCCCATGGATAACTTATTGTCCACCAGGATACCAAGGTCCCTCTTCATGGGGCTGCTTTCCAGTGGGTTTACCCCTAACCTGTACTGGTAGATGGTGTTGTTCCTTCCCAGGTGTAGGACTCTACACTTATCCTTGTTGAACTTCATGAGGTTTGCCTTTGTCCAGATCTCCAGTCTGTCCAGATCTCGCTGGATGGCAGCACAGCCTTCTGGTATTATCAGCCACTCCTCCCAGTTCGGTATCATCAGCAAACTTGCTGATATTTTAAAACAAAACACCAAGCCAAATTTCACAAAGGCTAATTTTCCCTGTCATAAGTTTCTTTTTGTAAGGAGAATGCCACACTTCCCAAATACAGACATCTTACTGTATTTTGTGATTCACTCACTCCATGATCTGTGCATGTAAGGCAAGACTCCCTAGTGAAATCAATGTTAATAAACTTCCTTTTCTTATTTGGATCTATTTCCTATCTTTAGAATTAGCAGCAGTTTATCAATAGAATGTGAATTACTTATATCCCCTAATACAGGAGTTTAGAGGAGGGGAGGATAATCTCTTTAAATCTCTGCATCCCTAGGGTAGATAAGCAGAGATTCAGCAAGCAAGTCATAGTAGAAGTCAATGTCTCTACACTGATTACACAGAAACCACAGAAAAGGACAACCTTGGCACCTGGAGTAACCAGCTAGTAATGCTTCATTAAATTTGAACAGATATTATCTTCAGCCATGCAGTCCAAGTACAGCCTTTCTTGAGCTAGGAGTAACATTTCCTTTTAGAAACCGAAAGCATGAATTCCACCTGTAATTTCCCTTTCCCACAGCTAAACCACTGCCTAGGTGGTGCCTATTTGTTGTTGATAGGTGTTTGAGACAGTGACCTTTTCCAAAGTGTATCAGATTTATGAAAAAAAACAAATCCAAAGTGAAAGAAAAAAAATCACGTAGAGAGCTAAGCAATTAAAGCTTTAAATTGTCATCCCAAAAAAGAATAAAGTCTGTTCTCCTGTTCTTTATTTCTGGCTGAATTATTTTAGACAACATAAGTGAGATAGGGCAAACTGGACAGAATGGAGTTAGGAAAATACATCTCTGTATTTTGAAGTTATGCCTGCAAGGAATTGAATATAGCTGCAGGGAAAGAGAGTGAGAGGTCATCCCCTGTGCTGCTGTATTTCTTAGGTATCCTCAGCCCTTTCTTTCTCCCTCTGTCTTGTATCCATCTGTCTAATTCTGCTAACAGAACATATCTTTAAAAAAAAAGAAATAATAAAAAATAAACTCCTGGTCTTGACAATGACATCTTTGGATTCAGTCCATTAAAGACCCCTCACAAAACAACCCCTACAGGATTTGCAAATCCTGCTTATTATTCAGTTTGCAATAGCTTGTACAAACACCTGATGCCACAGTTTCACTGACTTGGAAAACAGTTGTCATAACAGTGGTGTTACCTAGTGTTCCTTCTGAAATGTATCCTGAAATCCTTAATGTACACCTAGACAGCTGAGCTGTTGTACTCATTGTAGACTTCAGAACTTTCCATATTGTATTTCAGATTGCTCTGAGTGCAAAGGTACAGTGTTTCAGTATTCACACCAGACAGAAAGTCATACTGAAGGACATATAACTTTGACTGACCCTGTGACCTGGTCCTACAGCCCACCTCTCTCTTGCAGACTTGGAGTCTCCCACAGAGACACATACCCATCTTTTCAAACTGGTTCAAACCATTACTCTTTCCTTCTACTATGCTCATGCTCTGAGCTTTTCTTCTCCCTCAAAAACACATGGATCTTCTAACACTGTATCATCCTTTGATACTTCCTACAAATAGAATTTCCATTAAGCTATTTCTTAAATGTTTTTTCTGTCATTGCTGGTCCAAAGAGCATGGAAATCAAACATGGGACAGAATTACTCTATGAAAGGCATGAGTGTGTAAACGTCTTAAATCCAGATGACACAGAACTGTCAGGGAGGAATGTAGTTTCTGTTCTGTTAACTTCCAAGAGAATGTTTTACTGAAAAATCTTCTCAAAATTGATTATCACAACTCTCCAAAATGAGACTGAGCTGCACTACTGTGTTCACAATCAATTCTGATTACAACATAATGTAATATCCCAAATAATTTCATAATGTGGTTGTATATGATGGAATCACTTGTTTATTTGAAGAGTGACAGTTCTGGAAAAAAATATAGGGAAAAGATTTTTCATTTAGTATCACAAGGGCAGTTTTTTGTTGCAATGCTGAGACCACAGAAATAGGAACAAAACAGGTATATTCATGAACAACAAAACCATTGAAGCTTAGCTTCACATGGCTTGGGTTAAACTCCTGGGTGTCATCTTTGATGTTTAGTAAGGACTGAGTTTGTATTTTGACCTCTCAGTTGTATTTCTTTACTGTATTCAGTCATCTACTTATACAAACTTGTGGAAATTGAGTATCTCTGGGGCTTCTGTCTTTGTGACCAAATTTCCTGCATCATTTTAACTACATAAATGCTGCTTTCTACCTAAGAAAGCAGGGATCATCAATTCAATTGCAGTCAATGAGATCTGTGGTGTTTTAAAACCCATGAAGACTAAATGACTGCAACCAGTTTTTATGTTTAAAACTTCAACTCTAGACTTATCAGTAGTCTGCTTCACTGTTGGATTTTGCCCATCACAGTTAATTCTTAAGTAGTATGACTGAGCCCTGATTCTGACCAAGAACCGTGGCCTTCAGGCAAGGTTATGAACAAACCGCAAGTAAATAAGAGTGCATTTATTGCCGGTGAACAAGCAAAAGAAATGAAAGCAAAATATGAATTAAAAATAAAATAAAATAAAATAAAATAAAATAAAATAAAATAAAATAAAATAAAATTTAGCTAACACAGCAGAGTTGAGAAATTATTTAGTATAGATAAGTCATTAAGAAAAAAAAAAAAAAAAAAAGAAGTAGGCAGGGGAGATTTGCTGAGTTTCCAAGCAGCTTGTTAGCATTCATGAGAGTGGATCTTTAGGAATTATCATGTCACGCAGCTAGTTCATAGCCTAGATGAAGGATTCTGCATGTCAATCAGTGAAACTGTAATCAACCCAAAAAGGAAATGTCTGAGGCTGGTTTCTGAGATTAACCAACTTTGAAGGAATTTAGAACTTTAAAGGCAAAGGAGCACAGGAGCTTAATGTATTATTTTCTCATTCTGCTAAAGAGGAGAACTTTTTAAGAAGATATGCAGGCTTGCCATTGTGAAGATCGTTATTAGTAAGGGTGAGATGCTCAGCATGAAGAGGAGCAGCTGATTGCAGAAAAAATTGATTTGGTTCTGTGCTTTTTTCCCCCATTCTATATTCCACAAAATACCATTATATACAGTACAGGATGACAGACTATGCTGCCAGTGCTGACTTTCCAAGATGTCTTTGATATTCATAAAGACATCATCTTCATTTAAAAAAATGAATAAAACCTGTCAATATGAGAAGAAATACAGCTTCATAAAAGGATAATTAACTAGGTCACAGGCTAGCAAAGAAAGATCTGCAATTATTATGTTGAGTGAATTTAGGAAAGAGGCATTTTGACAAAGAGTCACAGCACAGCTTCCAGACATAACAGGGTTTGATTAAAGAACAAAAATCATCACAAGATGACAGTGAAAAGTTAAAAATAGCTATAAAATCACAAGTATTAAAGCATCTAAAATTACAAAAAGAAATGTAAAGATCAGAAATAACCTGTGACCTAATTATAACTAAAGAGATATTAATGCCTCTGGTTGAAAACAATTAAATAATTAATTAAATTTTTGTTGCTATTAAGCTATTACATTTTCTATGGGTTTTATGCATTTTTTTTTTTTTATCCTTCTGTTATTCCTGGGGAAATGTCATACAGGAAACATAGGCTGCACTTCTGGTGCTCCAGCTGGTCACAAGTCATCTAAAGGTGCAGGTTTATACTCCACAGTATAAACACCACAGTCACCTTAAGTCTATAAATCAACAGGACTGCACAAGAAGACATACAGCTTCCTTACTCCTTATGTCAGTCTCTTCTCCCACACTTCCAATTCACAGGTCTGGATCTCAGGTCTGATTCAGCAGAGAATTAAGTCAGTAAAGAAGACCTGGTCTGCTTGATATGGCTGAACTAATGTTATTGCCAGTACAAGAGTTGTAGCAGGAACATGCATCTACTGTAAGGATGTGGTTCAGCTATTTTAATGAAGGCCTGTATTTATGTTCACTTGCAGTCACCATGGAAATGTGTAAGTAGGTTCCTCAAAGAGAGATCCAGTAAACCTATACAAAATATTTAAGGTGAGCACAGTTTTTGCCTGAAGATCTTAAAAAATCTTTTTTTCTCTATTAACTGTACAAAGGAACACATGGCCTTACCTTAGTAAGATAATTTTTTGAATCTTACTTTCTTGCTCTTGAAAATGTTATTGTATGACTGACAAGTCTAAGCATTATATGGAAAAATATTTCCCTCTATTATTTCAAAAGTGAGAGTTTTCAGTTTTATTACTTCTTTGCAACCTGATTCCAGGAGATAAAACAAGATGAGAAAATTGTTCCTCTTCTTTACAACGTTCATAATTTTCTAGATCTTTCCTTGCTACCATCTTCTTTCCAAAGTTTCATAACTTGATCATTCAGTTTTACTTCAGTGATGGAAATCCTGTCCACTATTCTCTAATCGTGTTCCTCCCTGTCCGGACAGAATTAACTGTGTCAGGTAGAGTATTCCATGTGAGTTTTTGGCATTGGCTGTGCAGACTATTTCTACCCTATTTCCCAGTATTCATGCATCCATTTTTCTTTTCTGGCAGTAACTGCACAGGGCTCACTGAACAGCAAGACCCTGGACTCACATATGAAACATAAAATCCCTTATGGTATACAAGTAGTTCAGATTCTCTTCACAGAGCTTCATTTCTTTCAGTTCTTCAGCAGTGAACTTCACTCTCTATTCAGTAAGTTTTCAGTTCAACTAAATTGGGATTTTTTTTTTACTTGATTAACTTTTTCTTCCTTTACATTTGCTTTCTTGTTGTTTTGCCCTCTTTCTAATGCATTAATACATTACTAAACAAAACATAGCATATGTGAAAACCTGAGACACCCTGCTTTTAACCTTTTGTACTGATGAAAATTGATTTGTTTTTTTTCCTTCATTTCCCCTTAAGAATTTCATATATATGACTGCATACTACTGTCAAACAATAATAATTTAATTTGTTTCATACCTTTTTTAGAGACCCTATTAATGGATTTTTGAACAGCTAAATAAATTGTCACTACGATCATATTTTCATTTTTATGCTTTGGAAGAATCCTAATTCATTAGGGAGATAACTTATTTTCGCAGAAATCAGTCTGGTTAGCATTTCTCATATCACCATTTACACTTTGGTTTATTATTCCACTTTGAAATATTATTTTAATCAACTTATTACCTTCCAAATATATCTGTAGCTTACTTGTCAGAGAGTCACTGGATGACTCAGGGAATCATTCTGAAATACAAAGTAGAATATTTTCTACTCTCAACTCATCTAATCTATTAACTTTTCTTAATGACAGGCTGTACAATTTTTGGTAGCAGGCCTGATGTTTTATTCTCAAGCTTTTTGGTAGCTTTCCAACATTGCTGAACAAGCTCTAGCAACAACAAATTAAAGTAAATCTGAAGGGCAAAACTCTGTATCTCATTTTTTTCCTTGATGTTATTAATCTATGCATATTGTAAAATGTGTCAGATTTGACACCATGTAGCACACAAAGTAATCTAAGAAAAACTGCCATAAGATAAACATTCTAAAAACTGAGAGTAAACACTTTTGTTCAGAGAGAAAAAGTTCCCTTTACAACAGCTTTCAGAAATACCAGTTCTGCATAACTTGGGCAATCCTTTATGAAAAGAAAGTGGAGACAAATATGTTATTTTGATGGCAAAGTTAAATATATGTAATGCCATAAAAATAATCTGATAGTGAGTTACTGCATTCAGTACGAGCTCACCTTGTTTCATTTGTGTGTAACTCTTCTACAATACCACTGTGGAAGACACAGTACCTTCTTGGATATCATTATTGCATACTCATCAGTGAAGGATTACAAAAGAAATATGAAAAGTGTTAAGCCCCCAATTGCCTGATTGTCCCTAAAATGGCATCACACTTAACAGGATGCTTCTAAAGGCATGTTTTATCTGTAAGTAAATTGATATTAATGTCTAATGTATAACATGAATATAGACATTTAAGTAAAATGCCTGAAACTGAGATAGCATCATATAGGCCAACAGAATCAAATAGAATTTTATACCAAGCACCAAACATTATGATAGTGTTTTATTCAGTTTCTTACAAAGATACTGCATCAAGTAGTGAAAGTGTTTTGATATTTCAGATAAAAACATCTATTTTAGATTTGATACTATTAAAGGTAATGGAAATCTGGCAGAGGAAAAACAAGAGTTATTTCTCTTTGTGGAGATAACTGCTAGTACAGCCACTCATGGAGTAGTATCACATTCATCATACAGTTAGATAAAGCTTTCTTTTTGTTAGCTGAAAATAGTACCTAATGTGACCTCTCTCTTATTTTCAACCTCAGCTAGCCTCAAGAGTCTAGCATAAACCAATAGTTTTTCCCCAGACTAAGCATGCAGAACTAATCCCAGTATTAGGCACTTTGAAGATGAGAAGTGTATATATTGTATATATTATTAAAATTTACTATTTCTTCTTCAGAACTGCATAGTAATGCTGAAAGCTGGCTCTTTTGGGCTGGAATCACTGAGACATTCCTGGGTTTTCTCGGGAAACTCTGGAAGCACAACAAGGTTTGGGTGAATTTAGACCTATTTTTTCCTTCCAAGTACTTCCAGGCATCTACACATGAGGACAGACCACTGTTAACAAAGAAAAGGACTAGGAAAAGTAAACAAGCATTTGCATTTCAGAAATGCAGGATAAGAACGGAAGAAGAAAGACTGGAAATAAATAGGATGTGAAAAGAACTGTATTATTCATATCTTGACAAACAAGCTGCACATAAGCAAAATAAAAGCTTTTCTAAATTCTGTCAGAAAGTCTAGTGAGATTCCTTGTTTCAGATATACTGCAAGTTAATGTTTTTATTTACCTGCTTTAACAGCTTTGAACCCATTATTTGCTTGTGGTCTCACTGTTGAACAATCAGTGAACAACTGTGCAGTCTATGAGCTCTTCAAGACTGTAGACCATTACTATCAGTAGCTGAGCTCTGAGGCTGAAGCTTTCTCAAAGTGATACCTATCTCATCCTTTCCTAGGGAGAGCCTGATGGAGCTCCTCTGACACATTGTATGAGACAACCACTAGTGTGGTGCTCAGAATTAGGTAAAAGTCACAGAGCTGTCTTGTATTCATTGGAATCACAATTCACAATTCAATATCTCATCTTTGTATTTGTTCCTTCTAATTGACCAATAATAAAGATTAAATGGCTTAAAGTAGTAAAGAACCATTGCAAGTTTGAGAGATATAAAAGATGTATTACGATTTTCAGTGGCAAAACCCTGATAAATCTAGGTATTTGAATAAGTATTTCTAGTGTTAATAGTGCTTAAGAAATTCCACTTTAATCTCTGAATATCAGCAAGAATATCTGGCAATAGTCTCCGTTTCCAGCATGGCTCTTAACGGTGGAGAAATTATCTGACAAATAATTAGTTTTGTGTTCAACTGAATCAGACATCTCTGCCTCCCTGTATGGCATGGTGTATGACTGTAGTGTGTGGATAATTGGATAGTCTCAAATATCTTAAATTTTTTTAACATCTTTATACATGACCAAATGTAGCAGAAAGGATCATAAAAAACCACTGCAAATTCTCTCAGAGGTAAAGCCAGTAGTGAGAGAGTTAACATATATATAAAAAGATGCTCAAAGATAGCCAATTAATTATGAGCTTACTGATGAAGTATAAACTTCAGAGTCCCCGTGGATTTTGTATGCTGGTAAGCAACATGTACATTACTTTCAAGGGATTTCTCAAACTGTATTACAGTGAAATTACAAAGAAAATACAAAGAAATTACAAAGAAAATACAAAGAAAACAGAAAACTGAAAAAAAAAAAAAAAAAAAAGACAGTAACATGGACTTCCTAAAGTGGCCAAAATCTTGAAGTCTCATGAATACTGTATTATATGGTGTTCTGTGGGACAAACTGCAGACAGTTTGCACAAATCCTTAAATTAGGCACTTGATGCTTCCAATTCTTCTGAGAAATCAGAGGTGAGAATACCCTGTTGCAGCCTGTATGCTGGTGTTCACCAGATTAGCAGGTGAAATGGCAAGAGACATGCAAATTGTCCTGTGATAACAAGCTTCATTCTGCTGTGGCAAATGTCTAGTCCCTTGCAGAGCCACACTAGACTGGAGAAACTCCTCTCTTGGGACATTTCCTTTCCCTGGATGAACTTATTGTTGGGTTTCCGAGAGCTTATCGTTGTTTTACAGAAAACATTATTTATCAAAGTTACGATCACAAATTGTCATGGATCTGACTGCAGTGTCATATATAACCCCACATATATGCCCCATCCAGGCAAGGTATGGTTATATGGGCTCAAGTCAGCTTTTGGTGCAGCTCTGTGGCCTCAAACCAGATATGTGTCAGAAAAAAACTGTGAGAAGGGGGGGACCTGTATCCTTTTTCTGGGAGCTGCTTTTAAGCTCAGGCACTCAACCTCTTCAGACGTCTGGATGTCTCACTTCAGTGTCATAACAGCAGCACACAGCTCTGAGGTCTTTATGTCAATCTATACATTAAATGTAAGGTGGAGAGGTAGCACGATTTGAGGACATTAAGTAGCAATGTAGAACAGTGCAGTGTCATCTCCAGCTCTGTTCCTGCATTCAGAAATGTCTACAGAAAAAAGTAGGGCCAGTCTGCTTTGTCTCTAGTTTACAACACAATAAAGTTCTTCTAATCAATTTCAAATGACCATGATTAAAATAATCTTGGGTCAGCTATACAAGTTACAGCATTAATAGAGCAAGCACTATGACAGGCTCCTTCCATTTTTATGAGTTCTGTTTTTCTACTTTTTGAATAGATTTCAGGTCCTAAAGTCTTTGTCTTATCTCTGGTGACTTAATTTTCTTATTTCTGCTGGATACATTGGCTTCTCGTCTTCAGCTTTTGTCATCTTATTTACTGAATTTCCAGATGTTTGTTTGATTTTAGATAGAGAACTTTTCACCATGCATGATCAAGATGAAAATTCAACATTTTAAGTTGAACTTCTTATGCTTAAAGAGGCTATACTTCCAAATGGAAATATAAATTTAAGGCACAGAGAATTATTTCTCTGTGCATGTTTATAACAGGCTATGACAAGGCCTCCCATCTGTCAGGAATCTGCAGAAGCTATTGCAAGTTGATTGGAGGCCTTCTGGGCCCATAAGGGATTGTCTCTTTTGAACAACACTGGAGCTTTGTAAGCAGAAAAAATCAGGTCCTTAATTTGAGGAAGCAGAGGATATAAAGAGAGAGACTGTCCTGGTGTCCTGCATACACTGGTAGTCAGCAGTATCAATCTTCTGAATAATGTTATGCTGTTTTATGTAGACTACCATCACTTTAAAAGTAGAACTGAACACAAAGACTTTCCAGACTTGACAAGTGGCTTGGATCATGAATTCAGGTGTATTTTTAAAACAGACTGTAAAACTTTAAAGTAGACCCCTGCCTGTTGTGGACTGACTCGAAGACAGTGGTCCTAAGGTCATCCAGGGAACCTGATCAGACACTTTAAAGATTATTATTTTGTTTTATTTTAATCTTTTCAACTTTTTAATATAGTATCTGATTATATGTAGCACCATTAAGCTCAAAACATCAAAGGCTAGTGCCCCCTTTTTACCAGACTACTTATTTTTGTGATGTTATTTAATTTTAAATTTCCTTTAAGCTCACCCAAAAGGGTGTTTATGATCTTCAAACGAAAGTTTCTGATACAGATGATAAGTTGAGGTTTTAGGATATTATAAAATAACAGTGAAGTTAATCATTATGATGATCCCAGTTGACTGGATGGCTAATCACCAGAAACATAGGATTGGTGGATCTGGTTTTTGCACATCTATTCCTTGCAGAAGTTTAACTCATTTTGGCAAATAGGAACATTATAGATCTCTTCTATATCTGTGTCTAATTAAGATTACCAGAATGACAGTGGGATATTGATGTCGCCTCCTCTGCAGAGATTTCTCAAAAATCAAAGAAATGTATTTGTATTAGGAGGTGGCTTATTTGTATCTTTCTGGTTGTCTTTGACAATATAAACAACAAAAATGTGAGCAGAGCATCTTGTCATTCCTCTCATTTGTATCTGGCTAAAAGAAATCTTGTTGTGTAGCATATGAACTGAAGCTAGAATTAACAATGTTCTGGCAAATAAATTTCAACTTTGGTTTCACTTTCCTCTGTCTTCAAATAAAATAGCATGTGTGTCTTTCAAAGGAAATTGATATAACAGGGGAAATAGGAAAAGAAACAAGTTTACCTATTAAATTTGCTGTCATTTAGAAAACATTAAAAGTTTTTGTCTCTTAATACAATAGTTTGCATTCGCTGGCATCGAGATCTTCTGGATAAATATGAAAATATTTATCTTATGATATTCTATCCATGCAGATACAGAAAGTATTAATTATAATAAAATATAAATAAAATCTAATGATGATGTGTTTGTTCCCTGTA
>JANHGN010022759.1:15228-34423 GCA_024605025.1 Megaceryle maxima | reverse complement strand
AAGACAAAGCAAAAGAAAAAAAAAGAAAAAAAAAAAATTTAAAAAAAAAAAAAAATAAAACAAAAAAAAAAAAAAAAAAAAAAAAAAAAAAAAAAAAAAAAAAAGGCAAAGCATGGCATTTAAACATATGCTCTAACATTAAATGCACATATAATGCCTTTAAATAGTTAATATATTCATAACTCTATAACTCGGGCAGAGATTAGACCTGTCGAGTAGGCATCACCCATTTCTTATAGGCAGTATGTTGTATATTAGAATCTTTAAGGTTATTTTTGGCTACAGAAAATCACATGCTAAAACTGAGGCTGACAGGAAAAGGAGGATTTTGATCACCATACATAGCTTAACTGTCATTGTCAATGAGTCAGCATGGGCTGGGGACCACTGGGGTAGAACACAGCAAGACTTGAAGGCCACACCATTATTCAGCCACCCTGATTTTTATTTATTTTTAATGAATGTCATTTCTGTGTCCAGTTCTGGTGAAAAAACTCATCTTACATAATAAGTTATTCCATTAATTTTCTTGGAAAAATTAATTGATTGGTGAGTCACAGCCTAAGGTGCACCTCAGTATAGATAAAGGCTGCAGAGTTTAGCTCAGAATATTCACAAGCTTTGGGACAAGTTGAGCTGGAATCATATTGCACTGTCTCAAGTCAATATTGTTAAATCTTTTAATAAATACAATTTCCTGATGTTGCTGAAAATGTCAATAAACAGAGAACCTCCACAGTTCTTGGGCCTCTTCCTTTTCAATGGATAGGTGAAATTATTAACTTGATCTCTGTTTAAAGACTTCATTTTCATACTGAGGAATAAATATGGTGGCAAAGCATCAGTGTAAAGAAGTTAAAATTTATTTTAATTCAGAAAATTTACCATTTTCAGAGAGTTTCTGTTGTGACTTCTCTCTTCCTACTTTCTTTCCCTCCCACCATCCTCTACATCTGCACAGTAAGAGCTATTTGATGATTTCTGTGTTCCCTTTTGCATTATTATTTTGACAACCCAGCCGGTAACATCAAATTTTTGTTCAGTGAGGAAAAAAAAAAAAAAAAGATAGCTCGAGTAAGCACTTCCTGGATATTTCTCACTGTTCATTATGAACTGTGATGGCAACGACAGTCAGGAACGATGGGGGAAGGGGCAGAAAAGAGCTGAATTCATCTCTTCAAAGCTATGAAGAATTGGCAGCCATAGAGAATGAAAGTGATTGAGCTTTTCCATTCTGTTCTACTGATACATGTCATGCGGTGTGACTCAGATGATTCAGGCTATGTACTCAATCTGTTTTGACAGCAATTAGGTTATTTAAAATCACATGTATTGTGCAGGAGAGCAGGAGGGAGTCTTTTGGCATATATGGATAGTAAGTATAACTTTATTTTTCCATTGATTTTGAAAGAGTAAATACTGATCATACAATTAAAATTAGTTTTGTGCAGTAACACAGCAAGCTTCAAGTCAGCTAGTGTAACAAGCGGGCAAATAATGCAGCTCTATAACCTAATAATTCTGTTTTATTGCCTTTCGAGACCAGAAAAACAACTCTGAGATACAGTCTAACCTCATGTGTGATATGAAACACAAAATATCCTAAAAAAAGGCAATATTTGGACTGCTATTCCACACAAACAGACAAAAATAAATGTTCTCCCTGATGTCCTGACATAAAAAGTCCACATTGTGCTCTTTTATTTTCTCAAAGATCTCCACTCAGGATCTTGCTTTCTCCCTTTTAGCAACAAATCCATTTATCTGAAATGATTTGACAAGCAAATAAAGTTCGGCGTCTGGTTTGTTTGTGAAGTGCTCATTTCTTGAATAGCTGAAGCTGGTTATTTGTGCTGAGTGCTTGGTCACTGAAGTCATAAACCAATTTTTCTAATTCCAGACATTGGCTTGAAACCTGTACAATAGAAATAAAATAAATAAAACTCCTCCAGACTAAACAACACCAGCTCCCTCAGCCTCTCCTCACAGGACTTGTGCTCTAGACCCTTCATGAGCCTCATTGCCCTGTTCTGGACACACTGCAGCACTTCTTTGTCCTTTTTATAGTGAGGGGACCAGAACTGAATGCAATATGCAAGGTGTAGCCTCACCAGTGCTGAGTACAGGGGGCATGATCACCTCCCTCTTCCTGCTGGCCACAGTGTTTCCAATACAGCTAGGAGCTGGATACCTAGACAAACTGGAGAGGTGGGCCCAGGTGAACCTCATGAGGTTCAACAAGAGCAATTGCAGGGTCCTGCACCTGGGCAGGAACAATCCCCACTATTAATACAAGCTTGGGGAAGAGGCAGTAGCCTTGCAGAAAAGGACTTGGGGGTGCTGGTAGATTTGAAGCTGGATGTGAGCAGCCAGTGTGTGCTTGCAGCCCAGAAGGCCAATCATATCCTGGGCTGTATGAAAAGAAATGTGGCCAGCAGATCAAGAGAGGGGATTCTACTGCTCTACTCTGCTCTGGTCAGACCTCATCTGGAATACTGTGTCCAGCTCTGGAGCCCTCAGCACAGGAAGGACATGGGCCTGATGGAGTGGGTCCAGAGGAGGGCCATGAAGATGATCAGGGGGCTGGAACACCTCTCCTATGAGGACAGGCTGAGGGAGCTGGGATTGTTCAGCCTGGAGAAGAGAAGGCTCAGGGGAGACCTAATAGCCCCCTTCTAGTACCTGAAGGGAGCTTACAAAAAGTCTGGA
This sequence comes from Megaceryle maxima, assembly GCA_024605025.1. Classification (NCBI taxonomy): domain Eukaryota; kingdom Metazoa; phylum Chordata; class Aves; order Coraciiformes; family Cerylidae; genus Megaceryle; species Megaceryle maxima. The sequence continues at coordinate 31,714 of JANHGN010022759.1, read as the reverse complement.
GAGGGCCTCTTTACAAAGGTCTGGAGTGGAAGGATTAGGGGCAATGGTTTTAAGTTAGAATTTTAGATTAGATATAAGGAAGAAGTTCTTTACCATGAGGGTGGTAAAACACTGGAGCAAGTTGCCCAGGGAGGTAGTTGAGGCCCCATCCCTGGAGACATTCAAGGGGAGGCTTGATGAGGCTCTGAGCAGCCTGCTCTAGTTGAAGATGTCCCTGCTTTCAGCAGGGGGGTTGGACTAGGTGACCTCTAGAGGTCCCTTCCAGTGCAGACATTTCTATGCTTCTATGCCTTTGGCCTTCTTGGCCACCTGCATGCACTGCTGACTCGTAGTCGACCATCGATCAATACCCCCAGGTACTCTGTTTTCCTCTCGTTTCTTCAAAGATTGTTTATAGTTGTGTATTCTTATATTTTCTTTATAATGTGTATATCTTTCATATTCTAATATCTCAGTTTACATCAGTTCATGTTGGAGTTACAGTTCTATAGTTCTATTTTCTTTAAGTAATGATATAATAAAGTGAAAGCCCTGTCTACTGCTGTCAGCCCCTCTTTACTTTCCTTGAAGTGTAGTCCAAGACACTTATTGACTTGAATCTTGAGAAAGGGTGTGTTTTGAAGAAGCAAGAATTTTGCTGTAGAAGACATTACTTAATGAAAAATCTTGAGTATTTTCCCTGTCTCTGGTTATTTAACACACTTTTCTCACATCCACCTTCCATCTTTTCTACTAACTCACTGAAAATTACATAGGAAAATAATAGTAGAAAATAAAAATACTTTAAAATGTTCAATATGTAATATTTTTAAGAGGAACATTTATTGTGATTTGTAAATATTTGGATTCAGCTATTGATGTCCTCTAAAAAAGAAAAAAATACCTTCTTATCAAAGCATTGTTTGTAAAGTGCACATCATACTCCAAATGCAAGCCAATATGTATTTTCATTGATAGTTTCAGGCCTTGTTATACAGTACATGTTTTAAAACTCTGGAAATGAGTAGAATTCCAATCTACCAAAACCTGTATTTTCCAGAGTATGAGAGAATACTGGATGATCAAAGGCCATAATATTTGTTTTTCTATTGGGAAAATTTCAAGAAACTTCAATATATTTCATTTCCAAGTCATGGGCTTCCAATATTTAAGCTAAAGAAGTCACCTCTCACCATCACTGAAACTAATATGTTGGACTGATCTGCATCTGCTTACTCAGTTGGGTATGCTGAGGGACTCGTGCAAAGGCATTGAACAATGAGTGGTATGCACAAATGAGATCAGTTCTTATGCCCTCTTATGTAGCACATCTTTAGGCATGAAAGGAACACTTCTCTGTAAAACCTTTGGTGCCTAGAAAGTTTAAGATATCCAGGAAAGGTAGGGGAGCTTATTTGGCGTCATTAATGGGGAAGTAGACACCTATATTACATCTGTACAACTAAGTAAGTGTAGAGAAGGACTACTATCTGTTCTAACAGATAGCCCAGCACAGTGCGTCTACAAACATCTACTTTTTTTTTTTTTTCCTTTTTCTCAAAAAAACCAGCATAGTAATATCAAAATTGCTTACTAGGTGCAGTACTTGGAATATGTGTTTTCCTAGACAAGGACTGGGCACTACCTGGAAATATGAGTTAGCACAGTCTATAGCTGTGGATGCAGTGAGTTAACAGCTAGTCACTATGGGTGAATCTTCCCTAGTGCTCAAATCTGGCTTTGACCTTTTTTTTTTTTTTTCCCTTATCCAGATATTACTTTTAATTCCACCTCAGCTATATTATAAGTCTTAAACTGGTACTTTTCCACAGTGCTTACTTCTCCAACTGCTCACACTCCATCATGACAGTTCTCAGGCCTGAAAAAGATCTGGAAAAATGAAGGATCTTTGTGGGAAGGGCTTAAGACTAGCAACTGCTGTCTTCTAGATTTGTTTTCAGCATGGCCTGAGCATTTCGCCTACTACTTCTTGGACATCTTCTAGTGCTCTGCAGAGCAAATCTCTCTTCACAAAACTGAAAAGTCTTTGGAAGAAGCCAGAGCATAGGGAGTAGGAAGGATGATAAGTATTAGCATCTCACCTTAAAGTGGGATACAACCTAAGTTCATATTCAGACAGAGCTCTGAAAATCTTAGTTTCCATGTAGCTTCACTGGCCAAAACAGCAAAATGAGCACAACATATTAAAAATCTCAATGCAGACAGCAGACAAGGTTGAAAGGGGCTGCAGTAAAAAGAATACAGAGTGAGAGGCATTTATCTGAGAAATAGATCTCAGGAACAGGTATACTCATGCATTCTTTAAAAATATGAGCAAGAGCTCAAATGTAATTTTGAGTCAAAGCTGAGGGCTTGTGCATCAGAGCAAGATGATGTATACAAACTGAGATTAGATACACAAAAATGTTAACAGAAGCCTATGATTGCAATATTAACTTCTGCTTTTGAATAAACATTTATTTCCTGTCATGCTTAAGTAGACATATGGGTTTGCTCATTTTTTTTGTTACCATGTATGATGTGCTGCTCAATATACTCCCTCTAAACTGATGAACATTTTCAAATATGATTCATAAATCAACCTAGTACTCTTAGATCTATTCTATGAAGAGAACACTGGGTTCATACTAAACAGATCTACAGGGTTAATGATCAGGAAGGATCATCTGTGAATATTTGTTATAAGTCCTAGAGTTTCTGTCTCCAACCAACAGACTATGCTCACTAACTATAAAATAGAAAACCAATTACTTTATTTCTTTTATTGTTGCAAGTGTCAATATATAGTAACTGAAGCATTAAAAATGTGATGGGGGATATAGTTAACACTGGGAAAAACACTTTCTGTTTAGAAGTTTATTTAAGAACAAAAAGTAAACACATCACCTAGTCTTCCCTCTTATTAATCATTTACTGTGATAAGAAATTAAATTAATTGCCTTTGTAAGGAATTAAAATTGAATTTTTAATGAAAAAATCATGTTCTACAGAATGCAGTGGACAAAAGCTACTATAAAGAGATAGTCACAAACTGTAGATAGTGATAAAAGTTTCACTTTACCACCAAAAAAACTTACCCATAATTACCACAGTGGAAAACAAGCTAAAATAAAGTTTTGTGATTCTGGCACTAATGCATTTAATTAATTATACAATTGAAGCTGCTATTGACTTTAATAATATTATAACTGATAAGATGAAATATACTGAAATCAAACCAAACTCTCAGGTAGATTTCTCCTTTCAGGTATCAGGTTTTGAATTATCAGTGCTTAAAAATATGTTTATTTTTTGTTAAAAATAAGTCTAGGAAGAAGGAAAATAATCATTTGACTATATTACTTTTCAGCCTATGATAAAGGAAAGGTGGTTACTAAGATTTTCATATAGTCTGAATGAATGCAAAAAAGGAACTTTTCATCATTTAACAAACTAGATAGCACATATCTAGCCAGTAAATAATGTACTTCAAAACAGATAAGTGGAAAATAAACTGGGAAACAAGCAAACCTCTCTGTGCTCAGACATACAGGGTTTTCATCACCTTCATAGCCTGGTATCCAATTTATTTTTGTATGATCACATATAAAATTTTTCTGTATCCAAATGGCTATTATAATTCCTATGAAAAAGACCATTACTCAGAAAAGAAAAGGAAAAAGAAACTAAAATCAACATGTTTATTTTGCTTTTATCTTTAAGTGATGATAATAATCATAATAATCACAGGTCCTGCAGCCATGGCTACACATCAGATGACATCATCTTTAATGTATCGGGAGCCTTTTGTCTCCTAAATGTAGCCATTGGTCCTCACCGCTGCAGATTTATCCCCTAGTCTACAGCTGTTGGTGTTCAGGAAACCTATTGTGTGTTTTAATGCTGTGGACTGGATAAGGTTTTATTTGAAGGGAAGCAGCACCATCTATTGCAACCTGATGGCTCAGCTGTAGATTATCTAAAGAACAGAGCTGACCTAAGCCCAGTTTTAAACTCTTTCTTGCACACACTTTCATAAATTTTTCCCAGAACAGCTTCAAATAAGATTAGGATCTCCATTTGTATATGATAAGGTACAGGGGCGTATGGCATGTGTGCGTGTGTATAATAAAAAGGTGCATCTAAGAGACATATGTGCATACAAAGTAAGATAATAGCATCAGTCTGGTCCTGACTAACTGTTGCTTTTAAATAACTTGGCTGGAGTTTTCATTTCCAAAGTGGAGGAAAGTCAAAAGCTAAGAGTATGTTTTGCCTGGGTGATACTCCTTCAAAATTTGCTTTTAGAAGCAATGCTAATGTAAGTGTGCAGTACAGTATGTTCTTCTAATAATAACAGTGCTATTGTCATCCATCTATACTTCTGCTTCTTCTCTTTTTCCAGACTGTCTACAAAGCCTGGCTCTGTTCCCAGTATTTTGAAGTCACACAGTTTCACTGCAGCAACAGAATTCCTTGCAAGCAATACTGTTTGGAGGTTCAAACGAGGTGTCCCTTTATATTACCAGACAATGATGATGTCATCTATGGAGGACTATCAAGTTTCATCTGTACAGGTATAGTACAGAAAAGCTAATTTAACTTGTTTTCATAAGTCTAAATGAGAAAGAGAGTATGGATAAGGCATCTTCCATTAGCTCTAACTGTAAGAGCCTGGAGGTATTCCTCATCACAAAGATTTGTCATACGTGTTAGGATTTAAGCCAGATTTAGTAATGCACATTTATGCTACAGCTCTCCCCAGTCTTTAAATTGAGAAAACAAAATTACTAGATAAAATTTGTCCAGGTTATTTTTTACACTTAATAATTTAGTGGAGGATTTTTGTGTCATGTAGTACTCAAAGAATAGAGGCTCTGTGTCATGAAAGTCAGGAAAAAAAAAAGAGAAAGGCAAATCCAGTTTTTAGTATATTCACCTTTGTTTATCTGCATTCTTATGGCACCCATATGCAAAAGACAATATAATAAAAGGTACGCTGAGTTACAATTTGGTAGTCATCAGTAAGGTAATGGTGCCTAACTCTTCACTTCAATGGGTGCGTTAAGAAGAGTGTGTCCATCAGGTTGAGGGACGTTCTCCTCCCCCTCTGCTATGCACTAGTGAGACCACATCTGGAGTATTGTGTTCAGTTCTGGTCTCCCCAGTTCAAGAGAGACAAGGATATACTAGAGAGAGAGTCCAACAGAGAGCTACAAGATGATGAAGGGACTGGAACATCTCTCTTATGAGGAAAGGCTGAGATCCCTGGGGCTGTTTAATTTGGAAAAGAGAAGACTGAGAGGGGATCTTGTTAATGTTTACAAATAGCTGAAGGGTGGGTGTCAAGTCAAAGGGGCCAGTCTCTTTTCAGTGGTGCCCTGTGATAGGACAAGAGGTAATGGTAGCAAGATGAAACACAGGAAGTTCCACCTCAACATGAGGAAAAGCTTCTTACTCTGAGGGTGACAGAGTACTGGAACAGACTGCCCAGAAGGGTTGTGAAGTCTTCTCTAGAGACTTTCAACACCTTGCCTGGATCTGTTTTTGTGTGGCCTGCCATAGGTGATCCCGCTATGACAGGGGTTTGGACTTGATCTCCAGAGGTCCCTTCCAGCCCCTACCATTCTCTGATTCTAATGCATTTTGTAAATATTAACAGCCTTCCAATACACATGAAGAGTAAGCAAAGGAGAATTATTTTCCAGTTTAAGATATGATAGTAAAAGCTGAAGTGAGAGACTTAGGACATTTCTATTTACAACATGTATATAATATATACGTGTGTGTGTGTTCAGGTATAAATATGTGTGCATAGCCACATACAATGACAAAGAACAAACAAAAAATAAACAAAACCATCTTAGTAATTGCTTCAGAAAACCTCTTAGGAAGTACATATCCAACACTTCATTTTCCCACTAATTATATCCAAGTCCAAATTCTTATTTAAGACACACAGAATGGATGACTTTGTAAAGATTACTGACAGTTAATGTCTGAATTTGGGATGAAAAGCAAATTTATGGGGGGATTAAACTAATTTTATTGCAGTTATTAGTAGTACAGGTATCTACACATAAACTTTGTGAATAACCTCTCAGTAGTCACTGAAGATCTGTTTTAGTCAGTAAAGCTGAGAGCTATTTAATTCAGCCTCAGTAGGCATCTGTACCTGACCAGGTGACTAGCTCTCCATGCCCCACTAACAGTGCTGGCTGCACTCTATTTGCTGTTAGTTACCAAGGTCTTGCAAACACTTAAAATCAGGGTGACCTGAATCTCATCTCAGCATTCCACTAACAAATATTTGGTTGAACATTTTGTTCTCCTGAGTCAAGACTCAGCATCAGCAGAACAGAGCTTGTATTCATGGGCCCATAGGAGTTAGCATGCTGACACTAGAAAGTTGTGTGAAAGAGAAGATACTGAGGAAAGATACAAGGCTGCAGTTCAAACTTCAGCTGGAATATAGGCCCATTGTAACCCTCTTATTAATCAGCAGCTCACTCTTAAGAATGCTTCCTGCCACTAAACAATGATAAATTAGACTAATATCTGCTGTGGGACTAAAGAATTACAATTCTCTGCATCTTAGGGAAAAAAGAATTATTTCTTGCAAACTACTGTGGGTTCAACAGCAGGAAAAATTTCTACTGCAGGATAGCCTGTGGCTTGACAGTTAACTTGAACTTGGTAGAAAAGCAACTGAAAGCAGATCGCTCAGGTCTTGAGAGACCTCTTCTCCTACTGCACTGTCTGTGGGCTCCTGACTGACAGACATGTTCTGGGATTTCTAGTTACTGATCCTGCTCTTCCTGGGGTGGATGAAAATCATTGGCAAAAAACAAGAGTCAGGTCAAAGGTATTTCTATTTGATATTGAGGTGTTATAGCTGCTTGTCTGGTGTCTCCATTTGACCTAAGTTCACTGTGAAGCCAGTCACTGTTGAGCTCTCTACAGGAAACACAGCAGAGTACATCTATGTTCGGGGATTTCTCATGAATGGCATTTTGCCCTAGCCCATCACTCGTTTAAATTAGGCTTGAATATCTCTGCTGCTCCTGATTCTGATGATATTCCATGAAGAGAAATCCTATTTTAGAATTTTGACTTACATTTTTAGAGATGAGGAACTGAATTATTTTGGCATTATTTTTTTTTCTCCCATTAAACTAATGAAAAACTAGCAGGCTAGCTAAAGAACACCATTAATGAAAAAATATTATGTTGAGGAAAAAAAAGGAGCCTCTCTTCTTACAGGATGATTTTTCTCTGAGAATCACATAGAGTAACAGAATGGTAGGGGTTGGAAGAGTTGGAGATCATGAAGTCCAATCACCCTGCCAAAGCAGGATCACCCAGGGCACACCACACAGGAATGTATCCAGGTGGGTGTTTAAAGTCTCTGTTGAAAGACTCCACAACCTCTCTGGGCAGACTGTTCCAGTGCTCCATCACCCTAACAGTAAAGAAGTTTTTCCTCATGTTGAGGTGGAACTTCCTGTGTTCCAGTTTGTAACCACTGCCCCTTTTGCTGTCACTGGGCACCACTGAAAAGAGTCTTCTCCCATCCTCTTGAAACCCAGTCTTCAGATACTTGCAAAAATTAATAAGATCCTCTCTCAGTCTTCTCTTCTTCAGGCTAAACAGCCACAGAAACATGAACAATTTGTGGATTCTGATTTTCTTTAACAAAGTTTTAGAAGCAATAGTTTTATGATAAGGGCTTCCCTTCCTCCTCTCCATGGTAACAGACTATTTCCTCTAAAGTCAAGTAGAAGTTTAAGTTAATGGAAAGACAGAGGATTGATCTCTATAAAACATTTAAATACACCATGGAAGATTGCAGGTTGTACGTACAAACATTATATGCTGTTTTACAGTTGCCATTAGATAAAAGGCTGGTTTGGCTTCATGTCACCAGTAGGAATGGGAGCAGCTGAGGCAGAAGCCACACCTCCCATCCCTATCCCACAATGTTGGTGATCTGGGGTGCAAAGGCACTTGATGGATGTAGAGGCATGGGCACCAACAGGGAACCCACACACATCTTTTCCTTTTTCTTTCAGGGTTAGAGGTTGTAGGGTGTGTAAAAAAATATATTAAAAAAAATGAAGGCTACAAACAAGATAATTACAAAGGTTTTATCCTTCCTTGGAAGGTCCACATGATGAGAAAACAGCATAGGAGTGCTTATTTTTTCCCAAGTAAATTTTGCAGTCATTGTTATCTTTTACACCATTAAATTAAAACAAACAAACAAACAAACAAACCAAACCATATGTAAACAAATTAAAATGTGTAGTTTATAATATGGTTTAATAATGACTTATTAGAAATTTCTGAAAGACTGTTATAATGAGTAAGAAGTTTTCTAGCCTGGGAATGTCTCACCTGATTACCTCTAATGAATGTAGACAGTGAGAAAAGGAGAGGGGGATGCTACACTAGTTGTTCATCACCAGAACTTGTCTTTTATAGAATTGCATGTGGGGATGTAGGACAACTTCAGTGCAAAAGAAAGTACTTGGGAGATTAATCAAAACAATCAGAATCACAGAATCACAGGATGATTTGGATTGGAAGGCACCTTTCAAGGTCATCTAGTCCAACTCCCCTGCAGGGAGCAGGGACATCTGCAACTAGAGCAGATTACTTGGAGCCCCGACCAACCACACCAAGCCAACCCATGTTGGCTGGGCCTGTGCCCCTGGTTGTCTTGTACATGACGATTGATGGTACTCAGGATGATCTGCTCCATAACCTTGTGAGCCACTGAGGTCAGGCTGACAGGCCTATAGCTTTCCTCATCCTCCTTCTGGCCCTTCTTGTGGATGGGCGTCACACTGGCCAACCTCCAGTCATCTGGGACCTCCCTGGTTAGCCAGGAGTGGTGATAAATGATGGACAGCAGCTTAGCCATCTTTTGTGCCAAATCCCTAAGCACCATAGGCTGAATCCCATCCAGACCCATAGGCTTGTTAGGATCTAAGTGGCACATCAGGTCACTAACTACTTCCTCCTGGACTTCAGGAGGAATCACAATATGGTTCTGATAATGGAAATATGCAGTTAGCTAGGAAGAAGTTTGTGTTCCACTCTCACCCTTTTCTTCTAGGTAATAGAAGGGATGAAGTCCATCTTTCCATCAGGCACTGTTCTGGAAAATACTGGTTCTCATATTCATTAAAATTGAATGGTTGCTTTCAGTTTAGACCTTTGGAGCTTATATCCATATGATTAAAGTATCCAGTGATTTCATCTAATGTTTCTTTCTGCAGCTCAGATGTCTAGAATTGCCCATGCAAAACAGAATCTTACTCATGGGAGATCATAATAGTGTTTGGGCATCCATACTCACACCCATGCACAGTACAATGAATGATCCCTATGCAAAGTTCCAGGTCAAGGTTTTGAATTCTGACTCCTATAAAAACAGTGTGAATGCCAGTGGTATTGTTTTCTTTCACAGATGTAGTCATGATTTCCGTTTTTTACCACCAGAGTGAATGGAAGATGTTCAAGATTTCTTTCACACTTGCTTTTTGAGTGTGAAAAGAGAGATGAAAGATGTATGACTCTGTACAGAGCACTGGGAAGAGACTGGTAATAATTCACAACTCCTGCTTTTCCATGCCTTCCGATATAATGTGGTCCAGCAGCTGGCCTGGTGACAGGTCCAGTCCAGGAACTGTTTCTGTTTAGCTTGCTGCCCTCTCTCAGTGGGGTCAGAGAGAGGATGCAGAAGCTATATTTTTCTTTTTCACAGCCAAAACTATCCATTCAGACCTGCAATTTGCTTAGCCCAGAAAACACAAGAGCTCAGCTTCCACCAAATGAGCAGCAGAGATGCCCAAAGAGAGAGGAGAAGAATTTGCCTTTCCTTTGTGCACATGGCCCTTCCCTGAGGAGATATGCCAGGATATGCCAGGAGATATGGCCAGGATATGCCATCAACACCAACACTGCAGTTGCGTCTGCAATAGCAGTCTAGTTCAGGAGTATACTTTTGAATCAGATCTCCTGCTCATACTCCTTACTGTTTGACTTGCACTGGGGAGAGGTCTTGGAGGATATGAACTGGGTTCCTTTGGATTACACTAAACTAGGAGATGTGCTATAGGACTGTCATTGTATAAATCCAGCTGGGAGCTGAGAACCACATGGCTGCCCACTCACTGTCCCTCCACCCCCAAATGGGAAGGAGAAGAGGGAGAAAAACACAAAATCATGTGGGTTGAGATAAGGAGAGTTTAATACAACCATGCAGAAGGGGAGTTAAACAACAGTAATATCAATAACAGTAATGAAGGAGTAGATAAAACAAAGTGATACAAAACTTACAAATTCAGCTAGTTCTGGACCAAACATGCGGCTCTCCCATCCCATTCCATCTCATCTCATCTCATCTCATCTCATCTCATCTCATCTCATCCCATCTGTCTTTATATAGCAGGCATGACATCAGTATGATATTGAATATCCCGTTAGCTGGCTTGTTTGTCTATCCTGGCTGTGGCTCCATCCCAACTTCTGGTGAAAATTAGCCCTATCCTAGCTGAACCCAGCAAAAGAACCATACCTAACACATCCCAAACACTGGCCTACAGAATTAGACTAGAGATAGAGTGATGTAAAAATCTTTCAGATGCATTTAAGGATTGACACAAAATACTCTGCACTAGCTGTTTCATTATACAGATGTTGTCCTTTTCCCAAAAAATACTTGTTAATACAGGCATAGCTTATTCTGGCTGCTGGGAGAACTGTTGCAAAACTATCCTTGTACGAAGCATGGAGCACTTTAGAGTGCAGAATTAGGGCTGTGTTACTAAGGGCTTTCTTTATATTCACCAAGACCTATGATCTCTTTGTGCCTTGTGACATAACAGGGCCATCACCCAGCAGTAAGTATCAGGCAGGAAATCCAAGAGACGTGCTCAAACTCTTTACCTGTACAATAGATGTAATGTAATTTAATGGAGCACTTAAGTTCCTCTGCGAAGGAAAGGAAGGTAATGTAGTGAGCAGCAGTAAGGCAGAGGTGTGTTGCGATAGCTTCTTCCAAAATCAGCATGGCATCCTCTGGTACTTCATAAGACCAGTGTTATCAGAATGAGTCTTCTGCCACCAGGAGGAGAATCAAATGTCTGCTCTCCTGTGATGAACAGATTTCTGATATTTTCAATGTAGAAGGAGAAAGTAAGGTGAGTGAAGAGGAGACAGGGCAGGTGATTCAGCTGCTTTGAATCACTCATATATTTCCACTTGGTTCATATTGATTTAGGCTCTTAATTAAATGTGTTCTGATTTACATCTCAGTTGCTTGGAATGCATAGTGTGAATATTCTCCCATACAACAATTTTTGGCAAATATCTGTAAAAAATGTTTATGTGATCTATGCAAAGTAGCATTTCCTCAGGAACTATTTCTTCTTTACAGCAAAAAAGAGTATTCACCAGAAACTCTCAGTCATACTTCATAGCACACACTATGCTTCTAAGGACATAGTGAGAATTATTATAGAGAATTCTCATCAATCTGTAGGAGGAGTTGGTTGACTAACAAAGGTCAACAATTGAGAACAATTTTTTAAACAGAAGCTTCCTCTCAAGGGGCAGATGTGTGTCTGGGTTTCACCAGCAGATTTAGCCATAGAGTGTCTGTTTCAAAACAGATGCCCCAATATCAGTGCAATTTGAAAAGCAGTTTCTTTTCAAGAAAAGAAAATCTCGCATTCAGTGCACTTTATGGCGTTCTTGGAAAAACTCAAAAATATATATACTTGATTCAAATTCTTTCTTTAAAAATAACTCGTAATAATGTGTCATTTCGCTTCTGCCTGCATCTCTTAGTAGATCCTAAAATATCAAAGTATTAAGCTAGCACAGACAGCAGGACAAATCCCATTTATGTTTGACAAGCATGCTTTAAATCGTTACCAGCTATGGATCTGCTTACAAGGAAAAACTGACATGGTTTTGCAGCAGAATTTGTCAACTAAATAGCTCAACTTTTTGAGTCTAGTGTTCTTCTAGTATTGAGTATTGGGCACTTCCCATGAATGAGGTCCCATATCATTAACAGGTTTACTAGCTGCAAATGTTCTTTTCCTATAAAAGCAACCCAGACAATTAACCTACTGATATCGCTGAATTTTCTGTAATAACATAGTACTTACATATATATGACCCTTTACTTTCCTATCATAACACAGTAGTAAGTCCTTTTGATAAAGACTTATACATTATAGAAGGAAAACTGGAGGAAGGGTGGGGAAAGCCAAGTGCTTGCTAGAAGCAAGTTATGTCACCCTTATCCTGTATCTCAACATAGCAGAGCTAAAAAGGTTCATTGTATAGCCTTGGTAGTCAGCTGTTCACTTATTTTTCTCACTTGCAGCAGTTCAGTGAGCAGTTCAGTGATAACACTGATTTATACCAGCAGGAGGAAAATGGTCCTGTAAATATTTTGGGGCTGGGTGGAGGGTGCTGTGTGTGTGGTGTGTGGAAATAAAATAGATGCATGGTCAATTTTTCTTGAATGTAGACACAAAATCACAGGAAATTGTACCAGAGGCAACTACTTGCAATAGTTACCAACATACAATAATATCACAAAATTAAAACACAGTGACCTAGAGCTCCTCTAACAGTTGGAATGGGGTCTGAAGTGGAAATTAGCCTTTCCAAAAGAGCAGAACAGCCCTATTCACCAGTTTAAGAAAAATGTGTTTGACTAAAGAATACTTCATTTATCTTTAATCCTCCTTCATAATTTCATTTTATTACTTTCTATAATATGAAGGCTATAAAATAGATTTCCAAACAGAAGCATCATAATGTGTCACAGACACAGCAATTTAGAAATTGAGAGAACCATCTGGATAAGATCAAAGAGCACTGGCTTCCTGAGCAGATGTATGCAAGCAGTGAAATCCAGTTATGCAATATCTAATGTGTTCTCTTGACTTCCATAGTTGGACAATGTTAATATTGAAATTTCAGAAATTAGTCCTTAGAAAGAGAAATGTCATGCAGAGTGTTGGTGTTCACTGATTCAATGATGTCACTAATGGAGGGATAATTCTTGGCAGACATTATTTACTTTAGGCTTCACAATAAAATGAAGCATTCAAAACTTCTGGTATACTACATCCACTTATCTGGTTTCTTCTTTTAGTTCATGGTCTTTTTTGAAGCAGAAGAGCTTGGTATGCTTCTCAAAATAAGCAGAAATCTATGTCAAAAAGGATCACATTTTAGAGTTCTACAGAAAGAAAATGAGGAAAAAACATAACAATCCTTAAGATCTGCGTTACTTCTGTAACTTTCCAAAATAATTATCCAGCAACAACAACGAATGTATTAACCAAATTAGTTTCCTTTGATGCAGAATACTATGGCTCCATAGCTCTTTCTGTAGCAAAGAAACCAAGATGTGGGCCAAGACAGACCAAATGCTGCAAATACAGATCCAGCTACAAGCATGACACAACCTGGCAGTGTTGGGGTGAGATGTGGAAATGCAACAACCTCTTTTGCATGCTGATTCCTGTGCAAAAGGAATGTAAGTGCTCAGTTAGAAACCACAGCATTCTCCGAGTTAGCTGGTGATCTAGCTGCTCAGCAGAATAGGCATGCATAAACAGCCTTTGTGATTTTAATTCTTCTATAAGGACTTGTTTGCAGTATGCTGCTTTTCCCCCAAAGCTGTTTCCACACAAAGTGAATTCAATGCTCATGCTGTCACTCCTTTTTCTTTCAGTATGATTCAGCTGAGTAGATACACAGGATTTATCTGCAGACATGTTGCCATTCACATAATCTCAGCCAAATGAGTAGCCTTAATTTTTGCATCAGCATTGGTAACACACACTCCCTACAGATATAACTGCTGTCCAGTAAATGTTATCTGCATCTGAAAAAGACTATCCAGTTACAAAAAAAACCCAGACAGTTTTTACGCTACTTTAGTGAATGATAGCATATCTGTCTGGAAAGTGGTTTGATACCAAAAAGTAGTCTGCCAAGTTCTAGATCTCTGATTAAGATCAAGGTCCGAGAACCTCCATATGGACTAAGTTTTCTGCTTGTAAAATATAGCTGAGTGCTGGGAAAATTTGGGAAACAGAGATCCAGAGCTGATCATTTTAAGTGAAAAGTGAAGTAGGTTTTAACTCCATAACAGTTGGTAAGTCAGTCTGAAAAATAAAATTAGCAAATATCCAAGTAATACAGAGCAAAGATATTTACAAACTGAACTACAAAGACAGAAGAGGAAGAGGAAAACCTTGTTGATTTGGTGGGTAAAGATATCCTTTTTATTTCTTATCCCAAAATCTGTGTCCTTGTAAAATGTTTTGATAAATGAACAAACATTTTTTTCTCCTTGTTTTTCCACTGCTGATGTAACCAGCTTTTCAGGGTTTCTGGTAAGTCATGGGTTTGTCAGCTTCTGAGTGAGTAGATGGACTGATTAGATCTAAGGTATCAAAATGGATACTTATGGCTACAAACAAGTACGTGGTGAAGCACAGCCATGAAGTTTTATTATTTCAGTGCAAAAGCTCTGATTGAATATATCTAAATGTTCTTCAACTGTCATATGAACAGTGGTTCTGTAATTAATTAATTATCGAATATGTGACTGCAAGTTCAAAACCTAAATTCAATTACTGAATTGAAATAAAGAGGAAATACAATTTTGCATTAAGGAACAAGTTCAATGCAGTTTTGAATGTGAAGCTGCCTTCAATTTATTTATAATGCAGTAAATGCATATAAACTGTTTAAATACCTTTGGATTGACAGCTTGTATATATAAGCTTTGATTTCAAAGGAAGTCTGGATTTTTCTGTAACAAGGAAAACAGGAAATATAGTTTGAGTAGTAAACAAGCCTCAGTCAGATCAAAACATTAACCATTCTCTGTGACTTTTCAATTACTGCTACTGTAGTCACATAACAGATAATACAAGTACCTGCTTTGGGAGGCATTTCCTGAATATTCCCATATTTAAAAACAAACTCAAGCACACGAACAGCAAAAGGTGGGTCTTAGAAAATGTGATGGTAGCAATATGACTGCTTTATTTTGCTTGCAGTAAACAACTGTCCACAAGTTCCAAAATGCAAGGAAAGATTGTTCTCGCATCTGGGATATGCTGAAGAGAACATTCCAGCTGGAAGAAATGAGCTGAAGCAGGGTAAACAAGTAGAATCTGAACAGCTCTGTTTGGAAACTCTGTGAAGTTGCTGGATCTATATAAGTTTGACAATAAATATTGTAACTATTGTCAATTATATCAGCAATCAATAATATCGATTGTTTGTTATCTTTTGTTATCTTTCAATGGACAGTGATATTACCAACATGTGCTCTCAAGACTGAGGAAGAGTTTCAAGATCCTTTCAAATTGTGTTGAAATGTCCAGTTTGATTAGCTATTATGTCATTAGTTTTTGCTTCCCATAAAAGAAAAAAAATCAAATATTTTTATCATTCAAATATTAGTAATTACTTTTTAATGACTTTTCTTTACACAACCATGCTCAGTGTCATACTTCCATTGAATGATCTTTTAATGCTGCTTCCTTTCCCTCAACAGCTCTAATTATACAAAATGGCAAGTGTTTTGAGGGCCTCAGGCTCACCCAAAGATGAGGATTCAGTATCTTAGACTAGATTATCAACTATTCCTTTGAGCTACCAATTTCTGCCAACCTTTTTGTGCCTGATTGGTTTTTCTTGTGCTTACCCTACAGGGCTCTATGAAAACTATCCAACCAATGCAGAACCAGAATGCTGTGATGTCAGATGGGGACTATTATCAGATCATCAATCCAAAGGGACTATAAAAACAAGTGGCTCAACAATGTGTCACAGGACATCGCTCACAGTTTCATCAGCATCAAGACTGTGTAACAGCAGACTTAAACTGTGTGTTCTTGTATTAATTCTCTTACATACAGTCCTTACAGTCTCAGCAGCACAGAACTCAACAGGACTGGGCTTTGGAGGCATAACAACTTTAGAAGATAATTCAACCAATGAGGAATAAAAGAGTGGATTCAACTTATATGACAGAAACACAGCAGGCCCAAATGACTGCAGTCCAAAAGAGCAAGGACTGAGTGTTTTACCCTCAGATCTCTTCTTGAATGACCTTCTGGGTAAAATGAAAAGAATGGGCCACTACTCAAACAAGGACACATGATCACAGCTTTTTATTGACTAAAAGGCTGTATGGTGACTTAAATTTCTCACACCATTTTATACACTGTGTTTTAATGTTTGGAGTTCCTTTTTTTGGTTTTGTTTTGGTTTTTTTTGCAATTGTTAATACAGGATTTTATTTTTGGGACAGTTTCTCAAAGCTAAATTAAGTCTTTTCTCTGTCCATATATTTCTAGTCATTGTGTGTGTTCATCTGATAGTCCTGTCTTTTATGTCCTGTCAGTTTCTAATAGAGGAATGACTGCTATGATCCGATGACATAACA